>APFE031363750.1:0-36379 GCA_000404065.3 Pinus taeda
CCATGTTGTTGTCTGCCTCCAAGTGTGAATGTTGACGTTCTTTAAACGAATGTAGTGACCCACCAGTTGACCTCCCAGCCTACTCCTTGGGTACTCTTCTTCTCGCGGATCCCTGAGCTGCAATGGGGTTGTACAATGGGGGAAGTGTGCTAGCTAATAGAGGTGATCACTCCTTGGCTCTCGAGTCAACTCACTAAAGTCCTTTGCCTCACCAAAATCAACTATAACCCGTAGCCACTCACAATGAATTAATCTCATCCATCCAATAATAGGGTAAGAAAAAGTCCCTTCTCCTATGGCTTACCCATTATTTTATAGGAAGCTTCGTAGGTGACACTTGGAATTTCATGCACAATTAATTATTTTTATTAATAATAAAATTTGATTATTCATCCACCCATGTGTCATCCTCTCACCAAGGCTCTCCAAAATTATTTACTTAAATTTTAATTCAAAATAATATTTTCCCTCCCCCCAATAAGACTTCCTATTTCTTCTCCTAGTTGTCTCTTAATCCCCCTTTCTACTCCTTAATTTGTGTTCATTACTGAAGTCAAATGATAAGTCTCATATTTGGTCCCCTAGCTACCTCCTAATTTAACTCAATTTTCCTCTTAAATGGATATTATTATGTTGGCTCTTGCCACATGGAGGTCCTCTAAATTTCTTTAATTTAAAAATATTAATCTTATATTAATTCACCACCCTCTTCTCTTAATGAAGTTTAACTATTTTAGGATCAATCTTTATAATTAACTATATTTCCCTCTTCCACCTTTTACCTAATTAAATTACTTAAATGTACATTATCTACCTAATATTTTTCAACATGGAAAGGGTAGAGTTCTCAAGGTACAATAATTTTATTACTTCCTATTCTCCCTTTACCCAAAATTTTATTCTTGATTTAATTGCCTTGGTTCTAGGTTCAATTACCACTTGATGTGAATTTGTAGGATTTCCATATATTTATTATATTGATTAGTTTCTTTTTAATGATGCCAAGGTTTCCAAGTTGGTCATTCCCTATAAGAACTTCCCTTCAAAGTTCCAAGGGTTCCACACCTAATAGTTTATAAGTGATGCCAAGGGTTCCAAGTTAGTCATGCCCTTCAATAAATTCACTTGAAGTTCCAAGGGTGCCACACCACTTTCCCTTCAAGCATCCAATGGCTATGAGGGGAAAGTCTAGGTGCAACGATATAGATCTCTATCATCTCTTGTGTTGCTTGCTATAGTGAGACTAATGGTAATGGGATCAAGGAATCCACCTTAATGTACACCCCCTAGTAAAACTCTCATGAGCAACCCAATTTGGGACCTACTCCCATGACATTATGATCTTCAAGGCGAAGGTGTTCCAACCCTTGCAGCCCAAGTCATGACAAGAGTGCTAGTGGGTGAAATAAGGGACACTATATCACCCCTCCCATGCAGTTCCATCCCTTTATACAACCCCATCGCTAATGTGTGAGTCATTCATCCAAGCAACTAACCTGTGCCTACAACCACTAACATATCATTATAATTTATAGCAATTTTCAAACTGAACTTTAAAATTTCAAAGACAAAATATGCATTCCTATCAAACCAAATGCCGTCGACTCATCACATGCGAGTGCCTCTGGGGATTTCCTCTCATACTCAACAATCATCAGTAACAAGGTTTCTTAGGGTTAGTCATTGTCATAATGGGATCATCAACATGACCTGGTCCTTCACATCGTTGTTCATCGTGAACCAGAACTAATGTAAGTAGCTAGCATAAGGAACACATTCATCATAGCTATATTTATCATAGCATTAGTAGGAAACATACATATCGAGAAAATTTGTCATCATCACAACATCAATATAAAACATACATATCCATCAAATCTATCATCATCATAACATCAATAGGAAACATACATATCGAGAAAATTTGTCATCATCACAACATCAATAGAAAACATACATATCCATAAAAGCTATCATCATCATAACATCACTAGGGAACATCCATATCCATCAATGTAATCATCATCATAATATCAATAAAGAACTTACATATCCATCAATTTTATCATCATCATAATACTAATAGAGAACATATATATCCATCAATGCTATCATCATCATAATATCAACTAGGAAACAAACATAACCATCACATCTACTAATAGTAGTGTCAAGTGTTCGGATCCTCAACCTGATGTCTTAAAAGAATAATGTGTGAGCCTTAAGGCTAAATCAATGTCAGTCAACTGGAGCGAGGTAGTACATACACCTCCTCTTAATAATAGATTTCGTCCCAAAGTCCTTGGAATAAGTAATGAAAACGATGACACATCTCCTCAACGTCCTCCCAAGTGGCTCAAGTGGGACTATAATTCGAATCAGTTACCAGAGAACCCACAGTATGAACATTTTTATGCCAACGTTTCAAATCCCAAATGGGATCCATCATCAGGACTTATGAATGATGATAGAAGATGAGCTACTTTAGAGAAATAAATACTAATGAGGATAATTTTTTTTTTTTTTGGATGCATCTGTCGGCTGGGAAATTTTATTTATTAATTTATATTAATTTAATTGATTTATTTTATTTTATTAATCTTATTAATTTAATTATTAATTGTTAAATTAATTAATTCAATTTTATTTAATTAAAATAAATAAAATTATTAATTATCGCGAGAGAGGAGCACTATCAGAGACGAAAGATCAGAGAAGCGCTTGAAATTATCAAGCATCCTCACATCTGTAACAGAGGACAATGGTATGAAATTTGCGGAGGCTGGCTTCCCTTTGATCAAGGAATCAAGATCGCAAAACTCATTCCAGGTTTAGCAGTTAAGCAGGTAATATTCTAATAACCCTATTTAATATTAACAAAGATATAATAATTAACCTTAAAATTCAATACATAATTATAATATATTACTATCATATTAATTAAATTTAATTTATCATAATTAATTAATAAATGAGGTTTCTTATATATTTAATTAATATGTTAATTAATATTTAATTAATTATAATTACCTAATTAATAAATTAAACTAATTAATTATAGGGTTATTATATTTTTAACATATTTATTTTAATAAATTATAAAAGTATATTATAAATTAACAATATTAAATTAATAAAAGTTAATAACTAAAATTTATAAAATTTATATTAATTAAATTAATAAATAAAATTAGTAAAATTATTTTATAAAATTAAATTAAATTAATTTAAGATTAATTAATTAATTTAATTATTTTTATCATTTTATTAAATTAATAAATTTAAAATATAAATTAATAAATTGAATTATTATCAATTTTATTTTAATTAAATAATAAAAATTATAATTTTTATTTATTTTAATTAATTTAAATTGAATTAATTATTTAACAATTTAATAATGTAAATTATAAGATTAATAAATAAATAATCAATTTAAATTAATTAAATTAATATAAATAATAATATAAATTTCCCAGCCGACAGATGCTGATCCAATTTTTTTTTTTTTTATCCTCATTAGTATTTATTTCTCTAAAGTAGCTCATCTTCTATCATCATTCATAAGTCCTGATGATGGATGCCATTTGGGATTTGAAACGTTGGCATAAAAGTGTTCATACTGTGGGTTCTCGGGTAACTGATTCGAAAAATACAAACCGCAGATCTCTTAAATCCAGAATCTTGTCCCTACACGGAGGGGATGTTTGGAGTGAAATCCTTTTACTCGAAAGATTTAGAGTGAGGATAGCAAGAAGAGCTGCCGATCTTCATTTTCTTAAAAACTGTAGGGACAATAATCTTATTCCTCCATTTGCACAGATCAAGCATAGATTGCAGAACAGATATAATAGCAAGGAGTTTTTACAACTAAGCTTCTCTCTAATTCGGTCAGAAATTAAAAGGGTTAGGGCTTCTCTTGAAAATCTTGGGCGCTTGGCTCTCTCATCACACCTTAAACTAGCTAACAACATCAACAAAAATCTCTGGTCAATTATCGATTCTAGGATTGCTCTAAAAGCTGATAATGAGGGACAAATTGCTCAGGCAAGGCAGCGCAAGAAACTGTCCAATCTGTTAAGCATACCTTAGTTGGACAGCGTTCAAAACCGTAATAGGCTAGGCACAAGCATCGTTTCGCTTAGGACAGAAGATAATAATATCAGTTCTAATTCCGAAAATATAAACAGCTTTAATACCGGACTGTACAACGTTCAAAACCATATCATTAACACGCAGAACACAGGCATCGGTTCATCCAACGCAGAAGGTAATAGTATAAGTTCGAATATCAGTTCGAATTCAAGAATTATCAAGGTTAATAACAACGCAGATAGAACCATTGGTCTTAATAACGCAGAAGAGAACAATATATGGGATAACGCAGCCAAGAGTTTTAATAACTAGAACGCAGATAGAGCCGGTGACTCAGATCAAATACAAAATTATGTAGACAGCATTAAAGTTAATAATACTGACAGCGTTAATAATATCAAGGTCGAATGCTTGATGCTGGACAACGTTCAAAACCGGAATACGCAAAGCACAAGCATTGTTTCGCTCAGTGCAGAAGTCAGTTCTAATTCCGGAAAGATAAACAAATTTAATACTGGGTTGGGTAGCATTCAAAACAATATCATTAATATGCAGAGCACAGTCCTTTCGCTCAGCGCAGAAGGTGATAGTATCAGTTCGATTTCCCAAAAGAATAACATTAAGAATAACATTATCAAAGTCAGAACCATTGGTTTTAATAACGCAGAAGGTAATAATAGATGGGATAGTGCAGATATGGCCAAGGGTTTTAATAACCAGAACGCAGATAGAGCCGGTGATAACGCAGATCATACGCGGAATTATGTAAAAAGCGGGAAAGTTAACCTTATAAATGAGAATATCGGTCTTAAGAAAAACAACAAGGAAAATTCCCTTAGCGCAATTAATAGTAAAGTCAGCAGTTTCAATAATAATGCGCAGGATCAAAGTCAGCCTTCAACTAATCCTTGTGAGACAAAATTAAGAAGAAAAGTTGTCAATCTTTCTTCCCAGGAGGTAGAACCTGAAATCATTAATGTCCTCAGCAGAGGCATGGGGTTTGCAGTTACTCCTAAAAACCTCCCTATTGAGAAGATGATTTGTAGCATAGAGGAGGGTATTAATAACCTTCCGTTAGAAGACAAAGAATCATTAAGACAAGAATTCTCTCTCATTATGAGGAAAGCCAAAACTCCCAAAAGCAACTTAAGTAAAGAAGAGCAAAGAGCCTTCAAATCCTTGCGGAACAATGACAAGATTGTGGTTCTTAAGGCAGATAAAGGAGGAGCAGCAGTTATATTGGATAAAGAATACTATGTATGCAAAATGAATGAACACCTAAATTGTGGCAGTTATAAGAAGCTGAGTAGTAATCCCATCCCCAAAATTATGAAAGAGGTAAAAAAGATCATCTCAGATTCCAACCTTGACGATAAATTGAAGAAGAAACTAATCCCTTCTTGTGAAACTATCCCAAGAATTTATGGATTACCCAAAATCCATAAAGAAGGAGTGCCTCTTAGACCTATTGTTAATACTATTGGTTCCCCAACCTATGAACTCGCTAAGTATGTTGCTAAGATTCTTAAGCCGCTTATCGGAAATACTGATTCCTTCATCAAAGACTCCCACAGTTTTGTGAACCTTATTAAAAATGAGAAGATAGAACGTGATGACATTCTTGTGAGCTTTGACGTAGTATCATTATTCACCAAGATCCCTCTTGATGAAGCCATTCAAGTTATAAAAGATGTTACTGATCCTGGGACTGCAAAATTGGCTGAAATCTGCTTGAGGTCAACTGTGTTCACCTTCCAAGGAATATTTTATGAGTAGACATCTGGTGTGGCAATGGGATCACCCCTTTCGCCAATTGTGGCCAACCTATACATGGAATACTTTGAAAAGAAGGCCCTTGAATCTTATCCTTTAAAACCAACCTAGTGTAAGCGATTTGTCGACGACACAAATATAAAATGGACTCATGGTAAACCAGAGCTTGACAAGTTTTTCATTCACCTAAATTCTATCTCTCCAGAAATAAAATTTACTATAGAACTTGAGGAAAACATGAGCATGCCATTTTTAGACGTTCTAATCATCAGAAAAGAGGATGGCTCTTTAGGGCATAAAGTTTTCAGGAAGTCAACCCACACAGAGAGCTACCTCCATGCTGAATCCCACCATCACCCAGCCCAGAAGTTTGGGGTTCTAAACACCCTTTCCATCAGAGCCCTTCGAATCTATGACTCAGAGCATCTGAACGAAGAAAAGGAACATCTGGTTTCAACCTTTAAGAGCATAGGATACAAAGAACAAGAGATTAAAAGAGCCATAGAGAAAGCCGAAAAGAAGTTGTTATCTCATGAACCTAAGGCTCAAGAACAGCCCCAGGGTGGTAAAGTTTTTCTACCTTATATCCATGGAGTTACAGACAAAATCGCTAAAATCCTAAGGAAGAAAAACATCATCACACATTTCTCAGCCCCTGGAACTATTAGGCAAGGTTTGAAGTCTGTAAAAGATGATATTGACAAGCATCAGCTAAAAGGAGTCTACAAAATAGATTGTTCATGTGGAAAAAGCTACATTGGTGAAACAAGTCGCTCCCTCCGGACAAGACTTAAGGAACATGGCGCTGACATTAAGAATGAAAGATCTCGTACTTCAGCATTGGCAGAGCACTCCGCAAAGACTAAGCACCACATTTGCCTGGAAAGCACATAAATTATCGCGAGAGAGGAGCACTATCAGAGACGAAAGATCAGAGAAGCGCTTGAAATTATCAAGCATCCTCACAATCTGAACAGAGACAATGGTATGGAAATTAGCGGGAGCTGGCTTCCCTTGATCAAGGAATCAAGATCGCAAACTCATTCCAGGTATAGCAGTTAAGCAGGTAAAATATTCTAATAACCCTATTTTAATATTAGCAAAGATATAATAATTAACCTTAAAATTCAATAACAAATTAATTAATATATTAACTATCATATTAATTAATTATAATTTTATCATATTAATTAATAAATGGGGTTCTATAATATTAATTAATATGTTAATTATCATATTAATTACTATAATTAAACCATAATTAATAAATTAAAATAATTAATTATAGTGATTATTATTATTTTAAACAATAATATTTTAATAAATTAATAAAAGTAAATATTAAAAATTAACAAAGAATTAAATTAATAAATTAATTAAAAGTTATAAATAAATTAAATAAATTATATTATTAAAAATAATAAAATTAATTAGTAAAATTAAATTAATAAAATTAATTTTAAAGATAAATTAACTAATTTATAATTTTATTCATTTTATTAAATTAATAAAATTAAAATAATAAAATTGAATTATTATAAATTTTATTTAATTAAAATAATAAAAATTAAAAAATTTTATTTATTTTAATTAAATAAAATTGAATTAATAATTTAACAATTAATAATTAAATAAATAGGAAATTAATTAATTAAACAATTAATAATTAATTAATAAGATTTAAAATAAATAAATCAATTAATTAATTAAATTATATAAATTAATAAATAAAATTTCCCAGCCGACAGATGCTGATCCAAATTTTTACTTTTTTTTATCCTCATTAGTATTTATTTCTCTAAAGTAGCTCATATTCTATCATCATTCATAAGGCCTGATGATGGATCCCATTTGGGATTTGAAACGTTGGCATAAAAATGTTCGTACTGTGGGTTCTCCGGTAACTGATTCAAAAAATACAAACCACAGATCTCTTAAATCCAGGGACTATAATTGTTGCACTATACCTTAAGATAGCCCATTAATCATATTCTAAGCTTCAAAGTTCAATGTTCTAGTATGCGAACTGGTTTGGCCATCACCATGCCCCCGTTCGAAACTTGCAAATGACCCAAGTCAATAACATGCGAAGGATCTAAAATATAATGATGAAAAACAAAAACATGGAACACATCATGATTACACGCAAGAGATGGAGGTAAAACAAGCCTATATGCCACCAACCCTTTTCTTTAAAAGATTTCAAATGGTCCCACAAACCGTGGAGACAATTTGTCTCCCTTTCCAAACTTTATGGAGCTCTTCTGGGGCTCAAAAACACCCTATCTCCCACTTCATAATGATGATCCATATGATGAGCATCAAAATAGCTCTTATATTAAACTTGTGCTTCCTTAAGCATCCCATTAATCATCATCATATGTTCCTCCATCTCTTGCACTACTTTTTGTCCACACGATGCTCTAAGCGATCCCAACTAAGAAATGTTCTCCAAATACTCCCATACAAGAACTCAAATGGTGCCATCTTCAAGAAACCCTGATAATTGTTGTTATAAACAAATTCAACCAGTGGTAAGAACTCCTCTCATCTCTTTTGTTCGTACATCACATAATTCTGTAGCATGTCCTTGAGGATTTGATTAGTCCTCTTTGTCTAACCATCTATCTTAGGGTGATAAATAGTGCTAAAGTTCAACTAGGTTCCCAAGGCTTCTCAGAAATTGGTCCAAAACCTTCTTGTAAACACTGCTCCCCTATCTAATATGATTTTCCTAGACACTCCATGTAATCTCACAATCTCATCAATGAAAACGCTATCTCTGATGTCTTATATGTAGTCTTAAAAAGTATAAAATGGGTGCTCTTGGTAAACGTGTCCACCACTACAAATATGGCATCATGTCTCCTTGAGGTCATTGGTAGTCCCATGATGAAATCCATTGATATAACTTCCCATTTAGATTATAGTATCTCATGAAGTTGTAGTAACCTGGTTGGATGTTTGTGTTCAACCTTCACTCGCTGGTACTCTAAGCATTTTTCTACAAAGTTGACAATGTCCTTCATCATCCTTTTCCAAAAGAAGAGTGGTTTGAGGTTCGCACTCATCTTCTTAACACATGGATGCGCCATGTATATTGATCGATGTGATTTTCTCAAGATTAATTTGCATATATATTCATTTGGTGGCACATATATCCTCCCACAAAATTGTAGTAGTCCATCACTATCAAGGGAGTATCCTTCATACCTTGGGATCATCATTTCGTCCTCCCAGAAGCTCTTGCTAACCTCTTGGTATCGGGTGTCCTCAATTTGTAAGTCAAGCAACTTGTGCCTCAAGTTGGTATTTAAGGGAATCACTGAAAATATACAAGGCCTTCTACTTAAAGAATCAACCACCTGATTTACCATTCCATTTATGTAAATAACATCAAAATCATATTTATTGATTAGCTCAGACCACCATCTCTATCTTGAATTTAAGTGGTCTTGAGTGAATATGTGTTGTAGCCCACAATGGTGAATCCTAAGTTCAAACTTCCTTCCTAGAAGGTAGTGTCTCCAAATATTTAGGGTGTAAATAATTGCTACCATTTCTAGATCATGGGTTGTGTAGTTCTCTTCATTCCTTCTAAGTTTTCTTGATGCATATTCTATTACTCTTCCTTCTTTCATCAATACACAACCCAACCCTTCCTTGGATGCATCGGTACAAACCAAAACTTCTTGCTGCATATTTGGTACCTTGAAAATAAGCACCATTGTTAGCAATACCTTTAACCTTTTGAATGCATCTTCACATTTTTTAGTCCAAATAAACTTATTATTCTTTCTTTGGAGCTTGGTAATGGGGCTCACTATCTTCAAAAACCCCTAAAAAAAATTCTGAAAATATCTCACCATGCCCATGAAACTTTGTACTTCATGAACATTGGTTGATGTTGGCCATTCTATGATGGCCTTGACCTTTTTCGGGTCTGTTGTGATACCCTCCCCAGAGATAAGGTTCCCAAGATAATGAATCTTGGTTTGGTAAAAGGAACACTTCAACAACTTCCCATACAATTTTTTCTCTTTAAAACATTGTAGAACTAGCCTCAAGTGTTCGTCATGCTCTTCTAGGGTCTTTGAGTAGATCAAAATGTCATCTATAAAGACTTGTACAAACTTGTCTAGGTAATCCTGAAATATTCCATTCATCAAACTCATGAAAACACCCAGGGCATTTGTCAGTCAAAAGGGTAAAACTATAGATTCATAATGCCCAAATCTTGTCTTAAAGGTGGTCATCAAGATATCTTCTTCCTTGATTCTCAACTGATGATATATTGACTACAAATCGACCTTTGAAAACACCATTTCTCCCCTCATTTGATCGAACAAGTCATGTATCCTTGGCAGAGGATATCTATTTTTTATTGTTACCTCGTTCAATAGGTGGTAGTCGATGCATAATCGCCAAGACCCATCCTTCTTCTTAAAAAAAATTACAAGGGATCCCACAGAGATATGTTGGTTCATATGAGCCCCAAGTCCAATAATTCCTTTAATTGGATTTGCAGTTCCTTTAAATATGGAGTTGACATATGATAGGGTGCCTTTTCAATAGGCTCAATGCCTAGTTTAAGGTCAATGGTGAAATCGATTTCACTTTTTAGGGGTATCTCAAATAGTTCTTTAGGAAATGCATCCTTAAATTAAAAAAGAATTGAATGTTTATCGAGGTTTTCAAAATGGACCTTATCATTCAGTGCTACCACCATGAGCATTTGACACCCCTTTCTTCTACATTTCATCAGTTGCATTGAGGAGATGAACCTTAAGGACACCGCTTGGTTCTTTCCCCTTATTGATTTTATTTGGTTGTCATTGTCTGTGAAATGCAATATCTTGTCTTTTCAGTCTAGAATTGCCTCATGTTATTCCAACCAATCCATTCCTATGACTACATCATAGACCCCTAAGATCGTAGAGCACAAGGATACCTTGGTCTTGCATACTCCTAAATCCACCTCACAATCCCTTACCATCCTCCTTACATTTCTGTTCATACCACATGCCATTTCTACATGTTTAAAGTCATGATATGCAATTGCTTCATGTTTAATATTTGATAATGAATTTAGATAAATTAAAGAATCTATGGCTCTTTGATTTATTAAAATGACAAAACTCATACCATCAATATTACTCGATGTTTCCAACACAGTGGTCTGGTGTTCGACCTAGATATTGTTCACTACTGCATTAATCTGATGAACCTTCCCTAGATCCCCCGCCGTAGCTTCTTCCCGAGTTGAGTTGATATTACCTGTCTTTTGAGGGAAATCCCTCTCATAGTGTGGACCTCCAAAATTCCAAAACCCCCTCTTAGGAGTTTGGCTCCTATTACTGACTAAACAGGGAGTTTTCCCATAAATTTGTTGGTAAGAGCCAGACTGTTGGGATCGATGCGGAGGTAGTGTGGCTTAGTGCTGTCACATATGATGCTGTTGTTTTGGTTGATGAGCTTACTGAGGTACCCTATGTGGATGTTGTGCTAGATGCCTATATGGTGTTCCATGATTCCCTGCTGACTACTTTTGGTGATTGAGCGCTGACCCCCTTTGAAAATTTATGTGTGTCATATTATTTCAACTAGAAACTCCTAATCCTACAAGATTTATTAGCCTACTAGGTCTATTGTTCATGATCTCCTACTCTACGATGATCACCTGTTGAATTGCCTCGTGCAAGGTGCAAGGCATTAAGATCTTAACCTTGGTCCGAATGTTAAAATTTAGTATATACAAAACTTTGTTCACTTTGAGCTTTTTTGTGTTTAAGTGAGGGGCATAGCAAAATAGTTCCATGAAACGAGCCTTATAATCTGACACTAAGAGACTCCCTTGCTTTAGTGCATTGAATTCATTCAGTTGTCTCTCAAGGAACTCCTTTGATAGGTAGCATTCTTTAAATTTTTCTTCAAATAATTCCCAAGTTACTTCTGAGATATCCATCCACAACTGGGATAATAAAGTCTTCCACCAAAGTAGTGCGTTTCCCTTTATTTGAAATATACCTATCTTGGAATTCAGGTTTGAGGTGTAATCGCTCATGGTAATCACATAGCCATGTTTTCTAACCATGCCTATGCAGTTTGACCGTCTGTGGACCCCCAAAACTCTAGAAATTTTACCTTTTCCAAATCTTGACATGCATCATTTCTTGCAGTGTTTTGGGGTGCTTCATGTTGCATGACAGGTCCTCCATGCTCCTGTTCCAAATGGTTTTTCAATGCCTCAAACATATGCTAGAATGACCTCATTAAGTTCAATACTTCTCTAGCAGGAATTTGAACTTGTGATGTGATGTGTTCTCCATCATTGGGTGGGGTGATAGGAGTTGGTTGTCATGGTGGCGTTATGTTGCACCCTCTAGTATCCCTGCTCTTTGTTGTGCCCCTTCTTGCCATGATACCTATTCCAACAATTACCAATTTACATTTAAGTCCAAATGGAGTAATGTATATCGATGGAGGGGAGGACAAGTACCAAGGTACCCCATAGTTAGCTATTATTATTTAGAAGTTTGAAACATATTCAAGTGTATGTTGGTTTAATAGTATTCAAGTGTATCAGTTATTAACATCGTTACATTAGTTCTACAATTTCATAAATCTTATTAAGATGTTCATGTATCATCCCTAATCATGGCGATCATACCACATGGAATGGTCGCTCTTTTATAGTGCAATGGAGTAACTGTGTTGGTATATTCATTCTTCTCTCTCTCTCTTTTTAAATGGAAGTTTCACAACAAAACTATATTGAGAGGAACTCGTATTTCTTTTCAACCTCCCATGAGTAGATCTCATATAAATTTCATTTTGGTTCAAAACGCTAAAGTATTTCATTTTACTCTTATCCATACCTACCAATCTATTTTATAGTCTTAATATACTTCCAAACTTTTTTAATATGTACAATTGATGTTACCACTGCAATTTGTTCAAACTCTTGGCGATTTCTTATAATTTTAAGTAGCACTAGATAATTTTATTAGTGTCACATCTAATTAGCAGTGTTACATGGTTGAGATAAACATTTGAGAAACAAATAATCATTATATTAGACATTCCTTTAGTAAATGAGGTATACTATTGTATTTTTCAAGTTGAACCTATCAACATAGAGCAAGCTTGCTGATTTTTCACACAATGAGATTTGCATTTATTTCATAAAAAGTGATAATTGCATTCCACAAATATTATACATCTCATACAAATACCTTAAGCTTCCCTAAATACAATAAGTAAAAGAACTAAATATGTGGAAATTATTACATTTAAAAATTTTAAAATATAGAAATTAATAACACACTTTCTAGTATTTCCTTAAATGTAATAATTAAAAGAACTTAAAATATAGAAATTAATAACACACTTTATAGTATTTTGGATTAAAAGAAAATTTTAACCATAAAATTTTACCTTTAAATTGTTCATATTTCTCTAAAGAGACATTCCAGCCTCATTGTAATCTCCATAATTGATGGAAAATTGTTTGTAATAAATAATGGAAAATTGTTTGTAATAAATAATCAATTGTTGGAGGCCTAAACCTAACATTGATGGCCTTCACTCGGGGTGACAATGATTTTTAATAGTAAATTGTTGGTTGCCTGGCCCTAACATTGGGGGTCTTCGCTTAAAAAATGGTGGTGCATACTATCATTTTGAATTCAACGAGACCACATAAGGCAAATATTACCCAACGAATTTCACCAGTTCTCAAAAGCCACCAACAATTCATGGATAATAAATGAAGGATGACACTTATGCAGTTGTGTGAATTCATTTAACTAACGCTTCGTATCTGGTGGTGCAAGTGTGCGAGTTCAGTAAACTAATTTTCGTATTTGGATTTTATTGTTGATAACTCATATTGACTCCGTGCAAGTGTAACATCACATTAAAAAATAAACAAAAATAACAAGGAAAAATGATAAGGATGCCCAAGCTCTCAAAACCATAATAGTAATTAAAAATGAAAACCACCATTGTGGAATATAAGGTGTAGACTGCGTGATAACTTTATCGAGATAACCATTCAACTTGGATTAATCATGTAAGGTGCAGGCTGTGTGATAACTTTATCGAGATATTGCATTAATCAACTCAATGATCTTATCATTTTATAAATATATGAAGCGAAATTTTAACATCTACGAGATTAGATATAGTTTATGGGACTACTAGCTTTTCTGTTTTTTTCTTTTTGTAATTCAATCCTCTTAATATTCAAATTAATGATGCACTGATCCAACATTCTAACAATCCCCTCACTGAAAAGACAATGCGAAGGAATCAACACTAACTCACTGCATCACTGTGAAAGCATCACATTCCAAAATGAAATGTTTTTCTGATTCGGCTGCCCTATAAGTGAAAAAAGTACACACTTGTTCTTCCCAAGCTTCTTTAGGTCTTTTCCACAGACCTGTTTTGCACTGTAGTTTATGCGAGTTAGTACTTAATTGGGCAATAAGAATATTTTCTCTCCATGGAATGCTAGCTCTAGTGTACTCTTTTTGTTGGAGATCACAAGTGGGGCTGAATTCTTGAACATAGTAGTACTTCTTTCTACCCAACTATTTTCCCCATATACGCTTACGAAACTTCTCCATAACAAAAATATTTAAATCCTTGCTATTTTTGGGACATGCATTGAAGTAAATATTCCATTTTTGCATCCATTTGTTGTTTTGTCTCATCCATGATTTATTTCTTTCACTCATTCCTTCATTGAAGATAACTCCATCTATCTTCTCCCATTTGCTCAATTCTTTGTAGATACCTTATGATACATACCATAGCAATTGTTTCGATGGAAGTTGCTCCTATTTCACTCAACATTATCTCATAAGAAACCACACTTTTTATTTTAAACTTTCTCATGATCAAACATTTTTGGATTTTCTCAACTTGCTTCCATTTTGAGACAGGGATGTTGCTAGCCCACAATTCACATCCATATAATATCACTGGACAAACTAGGAGCCCAAAAAGCACTTTAATTGTTTTCCAATCCCATAACACTGCTTCTCTACATCTGTTTTGAAGAGCATATAATGCTTTCCACCCTCCTAAAATTCTCTTTTTTCTGCAATGCTCTCAATTAAGCTTGTTGTTGAAATCAATCTTGAGGTACTTATATTCATTTACTTCTTCAAGAATATTTCCTTCGAAGAAAACCGTACGATGACTCTGCTTTTTATTTAAGAAAATCATTATTTTGATTTGGTTGAGATTAACTTATATCCCATTGAAAATCCTTGCATTTGATATTAAGAATCCTTTTAATTATTTTAAAAGTTAGTTCATCAAAACAGATCAACCAACTACACTAGTGTTGTTGGGCTTTGAGTATTCACACATTACTCATTAGTTTACCATTGCCACAAAGCAACAGGCACTAACCTGCCTTGTTTCAGGTTGAATACAT
Organism: Pinus taeda; assembly: GCA_000404065.3. Lineage (NCBI taxonomy): Eukaryota > Viridiplantae > Streptophyta > Pinopsida > Pinales > Pinaceae > Pinus > Pinus taeda. The sequence goes on from APFE031363750.1 coordinate 15,320, forward strand.
TGTTACATTGCCTCGCAAAATAGCGCGACATATAAGGAAGTGGGGGTTACAATGATAAGTCCTCCTATTACCTTCTAATCCTCGTCAATTACTGGTTAATGGCGGTGGAGAGTCAACGAACCAAGAGGGGTGATGACAAAGACAAAATTTGAAGGTTTATGAACCAATAAGCCATTTTCCTTCACCATCTTCCTTAGCTGTTTAGATTTCTCTTGATCGATGACAGGGAAATCGTTTCTCTTTCGAGAACACAAACGCTTCCCGACCACAACGTCTATGTTGACGTCGTCCAGGTTATCTGACTCCATGTTTGTGACTCCATTATCTATTGTATTCACCGGCAACGTGTGAGGCGCCCGGAGCCTATGATTACAACGACGACCAGAGCTGAGCGCCGAACAACTGGAACATCGACTCGCAGGGCCCTCCTTCATGGCCATTAATATCAGAGGACGACACAGTTCACATGGTGTTGTAGAGACAGAGCCTAATCGATCCCGTCATCCATCACAGGGCTATGGGGATCCAATTTCATGGGCTTGGGGTTCATGGCAAACAACAACAACATATCCTGCCTTGGTCACTGAAAATAAGTAGTCTGCCAAATGAGCGGGGATGTATATCACCACTTTTGGATTTTGATAGGCCAAACATTTAACGGTGGGCATATACAACCTCAGTTATTTAATTTCCATTGGCAGAGTATATATTTGTTGCGTGGCTTGGCACTTAATGGGACCCATTCCGATATATTTAGAGGGCTGAAATAGGTTTTACTCGGTTGATTTCAGCAGGAATGATTTTCTAGAAGCATTCTTGGTGAGAGTGCTTCAAGTTCGTTAGCTAAACATAAATATGTCATGCAGTCTTTTCAAGGGGAGCATTATGCATGTTGGTTCGTCCAAAATTTATACCAATTTTTGCAAGTACTCAGAGGAGATGAGGGAAAAATTATTACAATAAAGAAGCTTATTGGGCTCAAGGTTCTATTTGATTGAACTTGGCTTTGATACCAGATGTGGGACCAACCCTATGTCATTTTTAAAAAACAAAACATATCTTCATTATAAATAAAAAAATGTTTTACATTTGTATGGTTCGTTTATTTTCATCATATCTGCCCAAGGGTGAGCTTGGAGGACCAAAATCCTATTCAAAATTCAAAATAGAGAACCCCCCTAGAAATGGGACTAGAGCAGCAACTATTCCGTTAGATCATCACCACAAAATAAAATCAGGATGTATATGCACAACAAAAATTTAAACCATATATTCCAAGGAGGGAACTCAAGGGAGAAGCAAAAACTACAGGAAAACCAACTATCAAATCTAAAAAAATCCATGTCTGCAGATTTTACCATCAACAATATTTTCAAAAGACATAAACCTAGGGAAAGAGACAAACCTTGTTTGGAGAGGGCATTCACCTCAAGATTTTGTTCCTGGTATACATGCTGGAAGGATACATCGGTTAAAGTAGCCTTTAAATCCCTGACACAAAGCATCCAGTTGCAGGAGGAGGGGACCTCTAATTTGTACTTGCCTAGAATCCATTGGATTAAGATAAGAGAATCCCCAATGATAGAAATCTGCTCCATGCCCAACCATGAAGAACATTGCAAAGCACCCCATAAAGTGATCATTTATGGCCTTATGTTGTCTCCCCTACCTTCAGACTAACAAAGTCTATAATGGGACGAGGGATCAATTCTTAGGAATACTCTGAAACCACATATGCCTCTAGAAGCAACCCCATCAAAGTAACAAATGGGAAAGATACCAATCCTATCAAGCAGAGAAATGGGACATGAGTGAGCCATAGGGATCCAAGGGCCATTTCCATGAAGAAGGCAAAAATTTTCAAGGCAACCTAATTTGTATCCAAAAATTTTCATTCGAAAATGAGATCATTATGGGCCTTCCATATCCCCTACAGTACATATAATGGAACAATCTTATAAGCAATGGCACGTGGAGCCCAAGACATGAGGCAAGCCATAATGGAATATACATATCGAGAAACAAATACTCCCAACAATAGTGATACCTCCATCCAAATAGCAGAAGCAAAGGGGCATTGTAAGAATAAGTGAGAGCGGTCGTCCAAAGATGATTTGAAAAAAATGCATCTTCTAGGGCCAATAAACCCCTTCTTCATTAAGGTGTCCCATGTGAAAATACGATTATGGACCCTAAACCTTGCAAAGCATTTGATCTTCAATGGAGCGTTCCAACCCCACATTCTTGCAAACCAATCATAAGTGGTAATGGCTGTGGTGGTGGAAAAGTATGAGTATACATCCTTGATAGAAATCTGACCATTCAATATCTGTCGGCCCCGTACCAAAGATCCTTATTATGCAATAAGGTGATCCTAGCTTGACATAGGAGTTATGATATGTCTCCCACTCCCCTTCCAGATGCTGGGGATGCCCAAATGCCAAGCATGAGGCCAGAATTTGGAAGCAAGAGGAAAGTGACCCACCATAGATAGATTAGCAAGTGTAAAGATCCCTTGTTGGTTTAGAAAGTGTATTGTGTGGACAAAGAGGAGGTGGGAACTAGGAAAGCCCTTAATAGTGTCCATCCCAACATGGATACTCTAGCCATTTCCCACCAGCCTGTGAAGATTACTACAAAACCATGGGATCACATGTTTGAAGCTTCTCCAAATGATAGATGAGCTGGGCTTTGTTGGTGCCCCTACAACCACCCACTCCTCCAGCCCATGATGATGGAGGTATTTTCTGAAAATTATGTTATGCTAGAGACCACTTTCTTTGAATTCCCTCCACAAATTGGTTGTCAAGAGAACAAGGTTAAACTTCCTTGAATCAATCATACCCCATCCACCCAAAAGAATGGGCCTAGAAATCACATTTCAGCAGATGAGATGTATCTTGTTGTCGACTCCAGTTTCGAACCAAAGGAATTTGGAGATAAGGGCATCAATCTTGTGAATGGTTGCTTGAGAGATATAGAAAAGATGCATCTAATAGACCAGGATACCTTGTAGGACAACTTTAATCATTATGAACCTACCCCCAATTGAGAGCCACTTGTGATCCCAATAGGTCAACTTCTTTTCGACTTTTTTTAGTAGCCATATCCAATCTTTGTTAAGATATTTCCCGGGTTTTAGGTAACACCCCAAGTATTTGAGACCTACTGACATAGGGTAGATTTTCACTCCAAATAAAGAAAAAATCTCCTGAATCTGTTTCGATTCTACGTCATCCAAGAAAAATTCAGTCTTGTTTCTGTTAATGAGTAAACCAGAAGCTTTTCCAAAATTGTCAAGAACAATGTGGAAATATGCCCATTCGTCATATGTTGACTCCCCTACACATACGACATCAGCCACAAATAAAATGTGGGACAAAGAACAAATTCTAATAACCTTACAACCAGTGATAGAGCCTTGCTCCATTTTAGCCTTTATACCTCTTTTGAAGGCGTCCATAACCAGTGTAAAGAGAAATGGAGACAACACACAACCTTGACGAAGCCCCATATGTATTTTGAAGAAATGGGTGTGTTCACCAATGATAACAACCGCCATAACAGTTGAAGAGAAGCCGACCTTAATCCACCAAACATGTTTGTGGGGGGAAACCAACTTTATATAAGATCATGATTACAAATTCCCAATCCACACAGTGATATGCCTGAATAAGATCAATTTTCACGAGACAAGATTTTGATTTTTTAATTTTGATTGAGTGCATAGTTTCTTGTGCAATTGCAACAACATGTATTCTCCCATTGGAAAAAAAACCAAATTGCTCCAACATAATGTGAGGAGATAAAATCCTTTTGAGTCTGTTGGAAAGAATTTTAAATATCATTTTGTATAAAATATTACATAAATATATTGGTCTATATTCATCAAAAGAACGAGGATTATATTTTTTAGAATTTAGATTAAGCAAAGTTGAATTTTTAACACCTGGAATGTGCCCTGAATTCTCGATTGTTTCCCCTATGCTGATAAGCTCCAGGCCATCAACTTGAAGAATAAAACAAATAGGTCAACTGGTCATCCATTTGGCCCTGGACTCTTGTTGTCCTTAGTCATTTCCTTAAGCATTTGCAGCAATTCCTCCTTCGAGATAGGCTAGTCCAACCTTTCAACATCCTCCTCTTTGACCATATGCGGGAACAAATTAATCAAATCCATTTTTTCTCCCATAAAATCATCTTCAGTGACCTTAAATTAGTTTCTGAAATGTTTCAAAGAAGCCTGTTTTATTTCTTTAAAAGAGGTGAGAATTGACCCATCTTCAACATTTATTGCCCATATAGTATTTTGATGTTTCCTCTTTGTAGAAGCCTGGTGGATTTTTTTTGTATTTCTGTCTCCAGTTTTGATCCACACCAATCTGATTTTTTGAGTAGTTTGTCCTTTCTCATTATCAAAGAAAAAAAATTTTGTTGCTCAGAAAAATATCCCGGAGCAACTGGGTCCACCATTAATTCGATTTCTTTCTCAATTACCAATAGTTCCTCTTTGATTTGATTTTTCTAGTTGCTTATCTAGTTTTTGACTTCGGTTTTCAACCTTTTAATATTATACTAGGCCTGCACCACTGAATTATCCATTGTCTCGGGGATTGGAGAAAACCAAGAATTGTTGACGAATTTCTAGAACTCAGGATCGTTCAACCAAGCTGAATTAAATTTAAAAGGAATTTTGTGTTGTTCCTGTTCTTGTTGCCATTCCAACATAATCGTATCATGGTTAAAGACTGCAATGTAGCAATTCCAGGACTACAGTTGTTCATATCATGGTGAAAGACTCCAATGTAGCAATTCCAGGACTACAGTTGTATCATCCGATGATGCCAAATCGAATCAACCGAAAATCGATCAAACCGCTTAGAAATACCCTCATCCCCAATGCGTCCATTACGCCATGTCGGGCAAAGTATAATACAACATCAATGAGCGTTTTTCTCCTAATGAACTATGAAATATAATTTTCCAAAGGATCCAATACAACGTTTTGACCCCATACCTGTCCTGTATTCAAGGTGAAATTCGAATCTCCAACAAGCATGATCGGATGAACGTCAAGGATTCTAGATGATTCCACCATTTCCCAAAACAATTTCCTGTTGTTGTAAGGAGCATATATATTCATGATGCATTATTTTATGGCTCGTCCCCAAACCATATCCAATCAACAATATCCCAACACATATTCGATAAGCCCGAAGCCCGAAAAGAGAAGACCGATGGGTCCTAAGTTGAGGTGAGTCCACCCGAGTTTCCATTTGAACTAGTGGCACAAGCACACCAGTATGAACATATTTTGAGTAAGATTTCCAGTTCTTTCTCTTTGGATGCCATAGTCTCTTACAATAGTATTATGTAAGTATTTTTTTGGTTTGATGTAGTGTTTGAGGGATCTGATTATTTGGGAAGATCCCAACCCTCTTATATTTAGGGACATGATCCTCATACAATAATGTTTTGTGTTGGAAATGATGCTCTAAGGTTTCAGTGAGATGTATTCCCATGTGATTCATTTGATATGTTGGAGGGCCCATGATCAAAAGATGGATACAATGTTTCCTCCACCACTTAAGAGAACTGAGTATTAAGGCCTGCCTCGATCTCTCCATAAGGTGTAAACTTCCTATATTTGGTCACTTTTTCCCTTTTTCTATTTGTCTAGGCTTTATCCCTTCCCCTGCCCTCAACCATGTCCTCATTTAGAAATAATTTTTTTTCTAATGGATAAAGGTTCTAATCCCATACTTGGGTTCCTGCTAGAGCCAATAAATCTCTATCCACTGAGATTGGAGATATGTTGGGTTCATGATCATTTTTGGTACAAATTGGGGACAACAAGGAGAGTCCATTAGACTCGTTTGATTTATTGTTGGCAACAAAACCCTTCCTCTTAGTAGGAGTTTGATTCAACAATGAAGGGGATTTCTTGATATTCCTATTAGTTATGTTGTTATTTTTTGGTTCCAAATGGGCTTCGAAGGCCACCCTATTATTATTGCCTGGTGGATTGACATCTGATGGAGTGTCTTCTTTTGCCAAATCCTACCTTGGTTGTGTGCTTCCCCCTTGTAACTCTATATATTTTTGTCTTGTAGGGAGTATTTTTTTTGGGTTCGGCCTATCTATTAACCCCCTATTTCCCCCATGACTAAAAGGACAATTCGCCAATAAGTGCCCCGTTTTATGACATCCCAAGCACCTAAAGGGGATTCCCCAATAGTCTATTTGTTTCCAGATAGAGAAGGTTTACTAGATGTCAATAGTTGTTTGCAAGCCACGCAATAGGTCCACCTCCACCAGGAACCAAGAAACCTTCTTGTCGAGTAGCCCCATACATCCTTCATCCACATAATAAAGTTTTCCAATTTTGATAACTACTTGACAAATCACTCCCTCCATCCGTAATTCAATGGGGAAGCCTGACAACTTAGCCCATATGATTTTTCTCTTAGGAACCTCCATCATAGGATCAAACCCCACTTTCCAGTTTTGTAGTACTAGAAAGCCTCTCCCTTTGACCCAGGGTAGGGCCACAATTTTTGTAGCATCTTCTTCTTGCAAAAAGTAGAATCGGAACCATCCATTTACCATTTCACTGACCTTAGGTCTGTAACCAAGGAGAGAAGACCAAATTTTATGTATCCATTCTTTCATTTTCACCCCATGCATCCTGATAAACTCCCATCATCCCACCAAAATTCTCTTTCCCAATATAAGTCTACCCCTAGAATCAACTTATGTATCTCGTCCTCCACTCTAATAGGTTTCTTACCTTTATCTCTATTCCTTTCGTTCTTCTTATGTTGTTTTTCATGGGGAAACCAGACTCATTTAGGTCATTTCCAGGGAGAGAAGAAGCATTTTCTAGTCCCTCTTGTGGTTTTGGATTATGTTTTTGTGGTTCATTGTTTGTCCTGGCGATTGAAACTAGAATGGACACTCCTCTTTCTATTACAAACCTCATAGTTGGATTCTTTTTCCTTCTTCCATGAACCGAATTCTACTCCGCAACCACTGTCACCTTGATTGGTTCATCCACATCTAGATCAAATTCATCTAGGGGTGATTAAATCTCCATTATGTTCAATGAACAAAGCATGACTAGATAGGATGAAAGTGGAAGGCATGCTTGGTCACTTTCTAGTAACCACCGTAAGCAGCTTTGGAGGGTGTTTGTTCCCCATCAAATATGACCATATGGTCCAATCACCAACGAAAAGTGAGGTCTCTCTATCCCAATCAATACTTCGAATTAGAAGAAGTTTTGTCCCGAGCCCATTGGTACAGTTGGCAACTAGGCGGGAACTAGGCGGGGTTGGTAAATGTGATTGCCTACGTCCAAAATTATGGACTACCATACATCTTTGGCGCAAGCGAAAGGAAATTGTTCAATTGATATAATTGAAATAGATAGGACACACCATGGTGCTTCCACATTGGTAACCAACCCTCATGCTACTTCCACATACCAGCATGTTGCTTCCACATTGATAACCAACCCTCATGTTGCTTGCAAATACCAACCATTAATGATGCATTTTGGCTTGCTCTTCACTGTTGCTTTTGTTGCTAGGACTATGCTCACTTCTCCTGAGAATCTTCATTAACCAACTCTATTCCCCTTGATATCATGCTACTCCAAATATGGGATGCTACTTAAATAATACCAATTGCACCAAGAGATTGATATGAATTGGATATTGTACCAGACAAACTCTAATACTCCCTTTTAGAAAGAAATGCCCATTTGCACAAAAGGTTGCTCCATACGAACCCAGACCACCAATTGACATAACGATACCAATTGAAAGCTAAGGGACATTTAAAGCTTGTACCCATTGTGTTTTATGAGCACAAAACTGCTAGGAAAAATCAAATTCACAACTTAAATGAAATAAGGGTATTTCTCCCAAGATGCCAAACTTTCATTTCCTATGCAGTCTTTCTTCTTGAGGTTGAAAAATGTTGCCTGCTACTGCTTAATAAAGAAGCTCCACCAAACCAATTGTCTCTGATCTCCTGCAACTATTTCCTAGCATTTGTGTGGGGACAAATCCTATGGACCTGACTTGTCTGAAGGATTCTTGTCATTCCACACTTCTGCTGCAACTCATCCTCTTTCACAACATAAAATGTTGTTGTGTACTCCCCCTAAAAACATGTTGTCTGCACTCTCCTCTCTCTTTCAATGTTGATACATTTGAAATAAAAAATATATTACTAAAATCAACATGGGGGCTCAACCATACCTTCAACAATCAGATGCACCTCTTTATCTATTCCTTCTAGCTTCCCGCATCTGACTTATTTGGCATCCCTTGAGGCCATTCTCTTCCCTCACTAAAGAAAAATAGAGGCTATGCTCCCCTTGAGCGGATTTTCCTCCTTCTTCACCCAAATCTTCTTTGGACGAGTCCAAATAGCAACATTTCTTTATAGCTTCTCCTTCTTTGCTTCAGTTTGGGATTTCTCTCAGCTGCACATGGCTGGAGGAAACTTCTCCTTCAATTCCTCTTTTTAAACCCCAAATCCTCTTCCTTCCTTTTTTCTTTGTTTACAAGACAGAAGTAGTTGGGTTGATGCTCCCTTTCCTTACTTGAATCTTCCACTCATTATAATTAACACTCAGAGAGGATTTTACCACATAAGATTGAGAATCATCCCTCTTAATTTTTCTCTGGTTTTTCTTTAGAGAGGATTCAACTTTTTGATGATTTCTCCTTATTTTGTTCAACATACCCTCTTTACACAGAGCACTGAAGACATGCTCAACTTCCTCTTCTCTTCTATTTCTTCTCATCCTCAATGGTCATCTTCCTTCGTTTCGCTGCATCATATGGGATGCATGCTAGACTTCTTATGTATGCAACCTGCTCTTTTGTTCCCAACCTTACCACAATTGTAGCATTCGACATAGCACATGAATGAGGCAGAGGAGTTATTATTCTTGACAACATGCTTGTCAAAACTTCTATCGCTACCAACATGCTTACCCCTGGCCATTTTCTATATTCTTGGGTTTATTCTACCCAACACACTTTGTTTTCTTGTATTCCATCTACTGTCCATAGCTTTATGCCCATAATTGTTGCAAGAAAAATAGTAACCACGAAAAGGATTTTGAGGATTGAATATACCTTTTCTTTGAGGGCTTGGTCCTTGAGGGGGAAAGGACCTCTGTTGGTTCTTCATGTTCCTTCCATGGCAATTTTCATTATTGCCTTGCATTCTTTCTTGCTAATGCTTCTTAGCATTGTTTTGCTGCCTTTTCTTCTCTTGTTGTTGTTTCTTTCCTCTTTGTTACTGCTATCCAATAAGTCCTTTTTCTTGTTTTTGTTGAAGTCATTAACTTCCTTTATTTGGGTAGTTGACCCTTCACCCTTTGCTTTCTTGGAGCATTATTCTTCTATGAAGACAAAACCAACCTTGATGAGAGGTTGTCTTTGCTTAGCAAGCATCTCATCCAAGGCCTTCTTTCTCTCCTCAAGCTTCTAGTATTCAGACAATTTCTTATCTACCTTTTCAAGATATTGTCTCAATGAGACTACTTCAGCTTGTAATCTCTCACGAAGGGATTCTCTACCATTTTTTTGAATGGTCAACATCCTTGGCTTCTACATTAAACTCATTCTTCTCTCCATATTCTATAGAAAACCAAATATCTTCATTAATTACCATTAAACATGCTCCCATTCTAATCCTCCAGAGCTCATAGTCTAATCCATTGACATATGGAGCTCCCTCTGGTGTTAGCCAAACTTGATTATCCATTGTTTCCCTATGATATACCTTCGAACGATTAAGTTGTTCCTCAAGGAAATTTGCTAAGATACCAATTGTTGGAAACAATGTTACTACTAAGAGGGGGGTGAATCAACATTAAGGCTAATTCTTACTTTTCTGCCAATTTATGTTTAACATTCAAACTTGGCAATAATTGTGTGAGAAACCATTAGTCAATAATAAAAACAACAACCATATCACCCAATACAAGAATACACATCATGAGCAAGAAACACATGAGGCACACAGGTTTAACGTGGAAACCCTCCTGGGAGAAAAAACACCACAACTTGTTTTTTATTATGATGTAAATAAGAGCACCTACTCTATTACATCAATTTGTTTGTGAGGCACCACTCACAGGAAGAACCAACTCCCTTTGATTGTTTGCTAGCACACACTAGTTGGAAGCACCAACTTCGTTGTTCTATAGACCCCTGATCAGCTTACCAGAAGCACCATGTGAAGCACCAAATTCACGGATTTATTGCAAGCACCAACTTGCAACTCCTTGGATTTATGCAAACACCAACTTGTAGGAGGCACCAACCCCAAAGCTTTCTTCAGACACCCACTAGAGATGGAAGCACCAACTTCCTGTATGCAGGCTCCAACCCACACTCAATAAGGAACTCGTGTTATCTGTAGATGGCAGCTACTTTGCTTCATATCAAGTTTGTTCTCCTTTGAATCCTTTCCTCTACTCAGCCCATGCTGCACTATGTCCTCTATTCACTCTGCAACTGCCCACTGTTCTTCTCAACAACATCCACTAATACACAACCCTATCTGCACTTTGTCCACTCTACAACAACATACACTCTCAGATAGATCTCTCTGCTCTCTTCCATCTACTTCTGCACGGGCACTCTCAGCCTCCTTCTTCTGCTCAGGCACTCCCATCCTCTTCTCTACAACATAAGAACACTTAGCCTCTTCTCAGCTAATGACCCCTGATGCCCAAAAATCTTAAGAAATTCACTTAGCAAAAATTTACAGGGTTCCAACCTTCTGTGATTCTAACCCTCTAGGTTTTTAACTCTCTGGGATTCCGACCTTCCAAGATTTGTTCCCGTGACCCCAACTCACTATAATCCTGTGTCTCTTTTAAATAAATTACTGGGATTCTGGGATTTTGACCTTCCAGGGTTCCAGGGTTCCCACTTCCCGGACTTACTATAATCCCGTAGCCTTTTTAAATAAGATTTCGGGCTTTCGACCTTCCAGGGTTCCGGTTTTCCAGGGACTGTTCCCAAGGACTTTAGGTCCTAACTTTGTCTGACCTTAACTTTTGGGCTTCTTGAGTTCCGAGGACTACTTTTAAGGACTTCAGGTCCTAAATTTATCTGCCATAAATATCGATCTAGAGGTCCATTTGCAGACTTCCACATACCATTGGAAATATTTTTCAAAGCCCTATTAAACTAAGCCATAGCCAAGAGAATTTGAGCAATTCTATTGATGCAGAAATGATTCGAAAGCTCGATCCTCGAAACCATAATAGTCATCATCTTATGGCTTCTCCAATAAGCCTTCTACTATGATGATTCTCTACAAGTGACCTCAATGACCATGGGTAATCCCTTTGAGCTTGACACATCAAACACATCAATGCTAGCCTAATTACCATCAAAGCTAGGCTAATGGACATCAAAGCCAACATCTGGTACCACAAACATCCATACAAGTCTGGTTGACATCAATGCCAACACTCTTGCTAACACTTCCAATTGTCCAACACATCTCCTAGCATGACTGTTGACTTCAATTTCAACTCACTTGCTACCACTAGCCATCGAGGCAATGCTAACTATCCAAAACTTAATGCATCAACTATCCTATTTTATTTCCCTTTGATGTGTGAAATTTTAAAATCATACTCACTTATAAATGCTAGCCATCTTGTTTGTCTAGCATTTAGATTACGATGGTCAAATAGATACTTAAGGCTCACATTATCTGTCCTTATCTAAAATTTATTTCTTGTCAAACAGTGGCTCCACATTTTTAAAAGCATGAATTATTTCTACTAATTATTGATCATGTGTAGCATAATTCCTTTCATGCTCTTTTAATTTTCTAGATTCATAGCAAATGACATGGCCATCTTGCATTAAAGCTCCTCCCAATCATTCCTTTATTGCATCCATACACACCATGAATTCCTTATTGGGGTCTACTAACTTTAAAGCAAGAGCTATTGTTAGAAGTTGTTTAAGCTTGTCAAGACTAGCTTGATATTTAGGACTCCACTCAAACTTAATTCCCTTCCTTTGCAAATTAGTAATTGGATAGGCACGCTTAGAAAATACTTCTATGAATCTCCCATGATAACTTGTGATGCCCATAAAAGATCTAACCTCTTCCACCTTCTTGGGTGTTGGCCACTCCAAATTGCCTTTACCTTTTCAGGGTCTACAACAATACCCTCTTCTGATATTACATGTCCTAAGTAATGTATTTGTGTTTGGTAGAATGAACATTTGATAAATTTGGCATAAAGTTCATTATCTCTTAAAGTTTGGAGGATCATCTTCAGATGTTGATTTGTTAAAATTTGATAGCTCAGGGATGAATTTGTCCTAGAAGAAATCATATCTTTCAGTTCTGTTTGAATCACCTATAATAAAATTTCATTTCTAACAATTATAATATGATTTTCCAAAAATAGTAAGTCACATCTCAATTTGGAAGTGACTTTCCAAAAATAGAAAGTCATGTCTAAATGATCAATGATGATCTTAACATATGGAATCCATTTTAAAATCAAATCAATCACGATTATACAAGTCAAGCATTAATATTTTTATCCTTGTATTATTATTATGATGATGCTATTATTTATAAAATAATCTAAAGTCATTCACCTTTAATGGATTAATAAAATTGAATTCTCTCATGAAATAAGTAAATTAAATCGAGAATCTCTTACTTGGAAAATTGAACCTCTCTCTTGGAATAAAATAGTAACTGCACACTTAAGAGAATGTAACTCTCCCTCACTAATTCAATGTATGGAAAAAATGCAACTCCTCCTCATTAGATGCACTTGTAACTCCCTCATTCAATTCGATTTGTAAGTATCACCAAACATTCTCTCATGTCTAAGTGTAACTCTCTCTCTATTCTTGGGATGAGTTACATTTCTCCTCAAGTAACTCACCTCTCATGAAATTCGATTCTCCTATTATTGGATCAAGGCATGAATTCATTTTGTAACTCCTCTCCTTTCTCATATATTTAAACAAGAGCAAGTGAAATTTAATGTAGCATGTTCATTGTGAAAGAGAGCTAGCATTGAGTGTATGCAAGAGAAGTATGAATGAAAGTGAAGAGTAAGAGCAAGGGAAGAGCTAGAGCAAGTGTGAAGGATAAGATCTGATCAAGAGAAGGAATACATATTCAAGCAAAGAGAAAGAGAACTTTAGTTGCAGGTTGATTAAACATTGGTGACTTTATTCTCTCTCTCTCTCTCTCTCTCTCTCTCTCTCTCTCTATACTCTGCTGAATAATTGAAGAAATATAATAGAAGAAGAATAATTTGAGTTTTCCCCTTATGGGTTTTTCCCTAGTCATTGGACCTAACTCTCAATGTCTCATATTTTTTCTTGAATGTCTTCATACGATCCTTAAGTTTATGTTCTATCTACAATTGCTGATCTAAAAAGTTGTGAAGAAGAAATATGCATTCTAAGTAATTGTAACAACATAGAACATTCGGTTTTCTACAAAGTACATTAAGCTTTTTGCAAAGTATATTCAACTTTCTACAAAGTACATTCAATTTTATACAAAGTACATTCAACTCTCTGTTAAGTACATTTAGTTCCATTCAATTTTCTGCAAAATACATATAATTTTCTACAAGTACATTCAGTTTTCTGCATAGAACTTTCAAGTTTTTGCAAAGAATTTTTAAATTTCTGCATAGAACTTTCAGATTTTAACATGGTATCAAAGCCTTGGTGAAGACAAGTCCAAGGAGACCAAAGATCACCTAAAGAGACCCCACTTGCTGCCAACATTTTTTTTATCATGATGACTTCATCCTACTTCAAGGTAGAGGAGACGCTGAATGTTACTTCAAACATTGGTCCATGGAAAGAAAGACTAGATATCACTCTTGAAGAACACAAAGTTTTTGAGTATGTTGAAGGCACAATAGCTGATCCACTAGAGCATTCAAGTGTTGCTGTCAAATTTAAACATAAAAATGGTGAAATCAAAGCTAGGAAAATTATCTTTGATTATCTTAATGATCATCTCATTACTTATGTTTATGGTTTGAAGAAATCTAAAGAAATGTATGACAAACTAATTAGAAAGTTTGGAATTAGTAACTTGAACCAAATTATTGCCTTGAAGAATCAACTAAAGGACATCAAGATGAATAGAGGAGAGATTGTTCAAGCATACTTCCTGAGAATGACTAAAATCAAGAATCAACTGTCAACAATTGGTGAAGTTGTACCCAACAAATAAATAGTGTTGATTGCACTTGGAGGCTTTTCTCCTGTTTGTGAGACTTTTATCACCACCATTAACAACATAAACACTATTTCTACATTTGATGAGCTTCTGGGAAAGTGTATACAAGAGGAGGCTAGAATGATCCCTAGAAGGAGAATTTCACATCATGAAGAAGGAGAAGCTACAACTTTTATAGCCTATGACAAGAGAAAGAAAGACAATAAAAATAAATTTTCTTTCAAATCAAATAAAGAGAATCTAGATGTGTCAAAATTTAGATTCTTTAACTATCAAGAGCATGGTCACTTTGCTCATGATTATAAAGAAAGAAGATGAGCACCTAGATTCAAAAATAAATTTGATTATAGAAAAGACCCTTCTAAAATCAAAGTAAAGAGCATCCTAAGAAAACAAGAAATACAAGATATAGAAATAATGCAGTAAAAACTAAATCATAATATTTTCTTATATATGGTCTTTCCAGTTCTTCTTTTGTATATTCATTTGATAATTGGTTAGTTGATAGTGGCACTTCTAAACATTTTACTGGTTGCAAAGAAGCACTCTCAAATCTAGTTGAGAGGGAGAACAATTTAAATGTTACCCTTGAGGATAATTATACTCACCAAGTTAAAGGTTATAGTTCAGTTTCATTTCAGTTAGACGATGGAAAATCTAATTTTCTGCGAGAAGTTTTGTATGTACATGATTTGAAAAAGAATCTTGTATCCATATCTTCTCTAGAAGATAAAGGAATGAAAGTTGCTTTTATTAATGGAAATGTTATAACCTAGCCTTTGAACTCAAGTATGAGAGAAGCCTTCACTCTTGGATCAAGATGTGAAGGGATATACAAAGTCAATGTAAAACCCATCCATGCACTAGTCCATGATACCGATCTTCAATGTGAGCTATGGCACATACCGTTTTCTCACCTACACTACACATACTTACCTCATGTAAGGAAGATGTTTTCTAGAATTCTTGAGATCAAAATGGATCATAAAGGAGTTTTCCCAAGATGTGTAAGTGGAAAGAATATAAAGGGACCATTCCCTTCAAGCAGAACAAAAAATAGTCAGGTACTTCAGTTGATACATTTGGATTTATGTGGAACTATTCTTGTTACTTCTCTTGTTGGCTACTTGTATTTCATGATTTTTGTTGATGATTTTTCTCGCAAGACATGGATATTCTTTTTGAAAAAGAGAGGGGAATCATTTGACATGTTCAAGGATTTCAAGGCTCTGATTGAAAATCAAACTGGAAAGCTGATCAAAGCTTTTAGATCTGATAATGGGGGAGAATTCACCTCCAATGATTTTAATGATCTTTGCAAAGATGTTGGAATAAAGAAAGAAACGACTATGTCATACAATCCACAACAAAATGGTGTGGCTAAGAAGAAGAATAGAACCATTATGGAAATGGTTAGAGCCATGTTGCATGGTCAAAATATACCAATGTTTTTGTGGGGAGAAGCTGCAAATATCGTTGTTTACGTACAAAAAAGAACTCCTCACCAGGCCTTAAATAATAAGACTCTTGAAGAAGTCTTCGTTGATAAAAGGCTTGAGGTGAGTCATTTGCGAATATTTGGGTGTCCTATATACTTCCATGTGCCATAAGAGAAAAGGAAAAAGCTAGAAGATTTAGGTGAGAAAGGTACATTTGTTGGTTATTGTGATAATTCAAAAGCTTGTAGAATGTATGTACCTTGTCAACGAACTATACAGTTAGTAGAGATGTAACATTTGATGAAGATGCAACTCTTAGAAAAGCAAGAGACTTTCCTCCTCTTGCCATTGGCTAAAACAAAAGCTGTTAATGAAAAAGAGGCCGCATCTCAGTTTGAACTAGAAGTTGAGAATGAACTCACTGATAATCCAATGGGTTCTATAGATCCTCTAAATCCTCCACCACATGATCCTCTACCAAAAAGAGACCACTATGACTGCGAGATACCTTGCAATATGTTGAACAACATGCTGCCCCAAGATGAACGTTCATAGAAAGTAAGAAGCCAAGTTAGTTTCAAGGGTATGTTGCTTCCATGAGCAACATCATTCAGGTAGAGCCATGCACCTTTGAAGAAGATGCAAAAGAGAAAGTCTGGAAAGATGCCATGACTGAAGAATACAAGTCCATCATCCAGAATGATGTCTACCACCTTCCAAAATTTTTCCCATGCTTTGATTTTGGAGCCTCCCTTCTGTCCATAGGAGCTTATCTTTCAATGTCATCAAGTATTCATGCTACAATAAAATACTTATCTTTGCATTCTTAGCTTTCAATGTAATGATCTCGGTTTGATAACTTTTAGACATAAGCAACCTTCTAACTTGACCTTGCAACATTGCTAAGATTGCCTCTAGAAACTGCGCAATATTGGAAGGAAGGCCAACCTTCCCCCCACAAACTATGCAATTCTTCTTGGCAAGCCAGCCTTGAGCATGAAAAATGCGCAATTATAGATGACATCCTAGCCTTGATGATGGAAATTGTGCAAGCCTCTCTTCAGCTAAAAAAAAGCGCAATGCATTGAGTCAAGGAGTTGCCCATTCCTTGGGAATTACACAATCCTTATTAGCAACGTGCATGCCTGGTTCCTAAAAAAGCAAAAAATAATCCCTATAAAATAGGGAGTCATTATTTAGTTTCCCGAAGGTGTCACACTCACTATTTTTGGAACTTTCCACCAAGTGTCATTTTTTCCTTGATTTTAGGAATGCACATCATAAACCCCAATCGATATTCACTATATAATGGATGCCCCTAGAGCTCACTTGTACATTCGATCTTGGAGCTATAACATTCCCAAGGACATAAAGGAGCCTTCAATGGAGTTTGCAGCGCTTTTCCGGGTGAGTTTTACTTTTGTCATCTTTTGTCGCTTTTTCTGTTTCTTTTTTGTCATTTGGCTTATGTGAGTGTTGTTTTTCTTGTTTATTTTCATGGTTTCCAATTTTCTAACTTATATTAACTTTTACAAGTGTTCGTTTGGTCTTTCATTCACATTTTACAAGTGTCACATCATTTTTTTTGTTTTTTCCCACTAGTTGTCATTGTTTTAGCGACTCTCCATGCATTTTTGTTTTTACTTTTGCATGTTGATATTCTGCACTTAATTTTCACTAATCCATCTATCCTTAGTTAGATCTGCACTTAAACTTGCATCATCACTCAGATATGTCAATTTCCCACACCCTTATCGGGCATATATGCTCATCCTTTGGTTAGTGTTTGCCTTGTCTAGATGGGCAGTGCGCAAGTCCAAGGCTCAAGTTGTTAGATTGACCTCTAAGACTACGCAATGTGCAATACTCAATTGGTCCAACAACACATTGTACAGTTCCAGGGCTCAAGCCCATCCCTTGGCCACTAAGACTGCACAATGTGTAGTCTCCACCCTAGTGTGCCTAGGATGAACTGCACATTGCATAGTCTCTAGCCTTAAGTTGCACCATTGGCTGCTCAGAATACGTAATGTGCAGTTCAAGCAACTGGTCTCCCTCCTTCACTACAAGAATTGTGCAATTTTCTTAGTCATTCCACTGGTTGCTACTATGACCTTGCTTTGAGAGTTAGTTTGTTGGAGCTAATTTTTCTTTGCGATGAGTGAATTTTCCTCCTACATCTATTGTACTTATTGAGTGCTTCTCTTCATCAGTCACTGACATCATGGCACCAAAGAGATCTGCTTCAAAGGAAACCACATAAATTTGTAGGAATTTACACGGGTAAGTTCCTCAGACAGAACACCAAAAGGACACCGCTCACAAACAGATCACAGATCAATACACCAGTATTTTGACGTGGTTAAAACCCTCAGAGAGGGAAACAGTCCACGGCCTGCGCCAACGTGGCTACTACAGGCAATTTATTAATAAAAGAATGAAAATTTACATAAGCTTCTCTCATGCACGGTGAACCTACAAATGACCCTCCATGCGCTTTAAATAGAATTCATGGACCAATCGGGTGTCAAGCCACGGATCAAGTGTCGGTAATACCGAGGAGAGAATGAACCGTCGGATCACTACATATCGTGACCGTCGGATTGTAAGTTACAAAATGTACAACGGTAAAGAAACACACTTTACCTAACTCTATACCTAACTCTATACTAGACCAAGTTGAACTTAACTATTTCCTATGTGTCGGAATATCCTAACATCCCCCCTTAAGAACAACTTGGGATAGGATTGAAGGATTTACAAATATGACACAATAGGAGAAGGAAAGAGGCACTAGAGCCTATCCCCCCTTAGTGACAACTTCCTGAACTCCAAGCATATATCGAAGTTTAGTGAACTTCGCCTCTGTGAGAGCCTTTGTGAAGATGTCTGCAACCTGATCATCTGTGGAACAATATGGCACTTCAAGAACATGGTCATGAATGAGCTTTCTGATGAAGTGCATGTGAAGTTCAATGTGTTTGCTGCGCTGATGCTGAACTGGATCTTTGCAAAGCTGAATGGCACTTTGATTATCACACCAAAGTGTAGTCGGATGCTTCTGCTCAAAGCCAAATTCTGATAGGATCTGACGAAGCCACAAGGCTTCCTTACTAGCTTCCACGGCACCACGATACTCTGCTTCTGCTGACGAAAGAGAAATGGCAGCCTGTTTCTTACAAGCCCATGTAATAGGTCCTGAACCAAGAGTGAAGACATAACGGGCAGTAGACTTCCGATCATCAGGGTCACCAGCCCAATCAGAATCAGTGAAACCAACTAATAGAGGAGCTGCTTTGGCACTGTAATGAATCCCAAACTGTACTGTACCTCGAACATAACGAAGTATTCTTTTAGCTGCTTTCCAATGACTTTCACGGGGGTTTTGCATAAAACGAGCAACAAGGCAACAACAAAGGAAAGGTCAGGATGAGTATGGGTTAAATACAAGAGTTTTCCTACAAGTTGACGGTATAAGGTAGCATCAACTTCAGGAGAAGTACAAGAGACTGAAAGTTTGACTCCAGACTGAAAGGGAGAAGGGACTGGCTTACATTCTTCATGTGAAAATGACGAAGAATATCACAAGCATACTTGGACTGGGAAAGGGAAATACCCTCCTTGGATTGCAAGACTTGAAGACCGAGAAAATAGTGTAAGTTTCCTAAGTCTGTCATTTCAAATTTCTTTTTAAGGCTGGACTTCACATGGTTTATAAGGTTGGGATCACTACCAGTAAGAATAAGATCATCAACATAAAGAACAAGGATGATAAGAGAGTTGCCCACTTTCTTGGTGTAGACAGTATTGTCAGAATAACACCTAGAAAAGCCCGATTCTAAAAGAAAGCTATCCATTTTGGCATACCAAGCCCGAGGAGCTTGCTTGAGACCATAAAGAGATTTCTTAAGTCGACATACAAGGCTGGGTCTGTTTGGATGAAGCCAATGGGTTGTTCCATATAGATTTCTTCATGCAAGTCCCCATGCAAGAAGCCAGATTTAACATCCATCTGATGGACTTCCCATTTTAAAGAGGCAGCAAGGGAAAGAACAAGGCGGATAGAGTTCATTTTGGCAACAGGGGAGAAGGTTTCAGTGTAGTCAATGCCTTCAACCTGTGAAAAGCCCTTAGCAACAAGACGAGCTTAATGTTTATCAACTTTCCCATCTGGTCCATACTTGGTTCTGTAAACCCATTTACATCTAAAAAGTTTGCGTCCCTTTGGTAGAGGAACAAGATCCCATGTATCATTTGCCAACAATGAATGATATTCTTCATTCATAGCTGCTTCCCAATGTGGATGGCCTGAAGCTTCTGCAAAAGTGTCAGGATCATGATTTACTGGAGCTTGAGCCAGTAAAGAAGAGGCTCTTTCAAACTGAGAACGTGTACGTCGGTGATCTGTAGGATCACCGGCAAGATCACCTGCTGCATCCCGAGTAGCACGGACCCATCTTGGAAGTTGAGGATCCTGAGAAGGTGGGGGAGGATTGTCATCCTCACTTTCATCATCCGAAGAAGAAATGTTTTCAAAAGTAGAAGAGATAGGAAGAGGTGGCACATCCGCCGGACTAGGCTCGCAGGCCGATTTATTTTCATCAAATTTTACATGTCTTCTAATGATAACATTTTTGGACTTAAATGGAATAAGTCTATAACCTTTTACATCTTCAGAATATCCAACAAAAGTACATTTCTCACTCTTAGGTTCTAAAGCTTTATGCTTTTCATCTGGAATATGGGCCCATGCTTCACTTCCATAAACACGAAAGTGACTTACATCTGGTTTAATGGAACTCCAAGCTTCTTCTGGAGTGATATTCTTTAGAACCTTAGTAGGAGTGCGATTTATTATATAATTTGCACAATTAATTGCTTCGGCCCAAAAACTAAGACTGAGTCCTTTAGATTGCAGCATACAATTAGCCATTTCCTTTAAGGTGCGATTTTTCCTTTCAGCTACACCATTTTGTTGTGGAGTGTATGGAACAGTGTGTTGCATTTGAATGCCATTTTCGGTGCAAAAGTTGATGAATGTGTTTTTAACATATTCTCACCATTATCAGTTCTTAGCTTAAGAATTTGATGTCCAGATTGTTTTTCAACAAAGGCTTTGAAGGCCAAAAATGTGTTAAATACTTCGCTCTTGAGTTTTAAGAAGTATAACCAAGTGCGTCTGGAGAAATCATCAATGAAAGTTAAGAAATACTTGCAGCCAGAGAATGAAGCAACAGGAAGTGGACCACATAAATCACTGTGCACAAGCTGTAAAGGGGCTGAGGCGTGCCAAGAGGCACGTTTGTCAAAACTGTCCCGATGATGTTTTCCG
>APFE031363754.1:5774-32156 GCA_000404065.3 Pinus taeda
CCAGTCAGGATAGTTCTCCTTGCCAGTGAGAACTATTCCTATCATAGAGATGATTGAATGCATTCTGTAAAAAATTACTTTTGCTGATAAAAAACTTTTGCTGATAGACTAATACTTCTGATGGCAAAAAATTTGCTCTTATGAAGAAAAAAAAACTTCTGCTACTATACAGTCAAATTGTTCTCAAAGGGGTAAAAGATTTCAAAGTCTTTATGTACTATATTTTCTTCCAATGTCTCTCTCAAATATCTTTCATAACACCTCCCCCTTTTCTTCTTTTAAAAAACCATTCAATATATATATATTTTTACAGCACCAACTTCCCAAAACTCCTCAATAACCATAATAATTTATATACCACCACACTTCCCTTATATTCCTTATAATAACAAACTCAAAACAAGGGATACGAATTCACTTAAACCAAAGAGGCTTTGACTTATTTACTTTAACGTGAAGGCTTGGAAAAGAATATGGGTGAATGAAATATTCACTTTAACGTGAACTACAATGCACGGTGCCTTATACCATTCACCATACCATTAAAAACGTATCAGGCAGCATTTAAAACATTAGATATTAGGCAGCTTCAAAACATTCGTTGGATCGTATACCACAGTCAAACAGTGTTTCAATATTTTTAAACAGCGTTTCAAATATGTCAAACAGTGTTTCAAATATACCACTGTTCAGGCTCTCATACGGCTCTCAAGAATGCAGCTTCTACTCAGCTGATACCATGGCGTTCTCCTTCAGGCGTTAACCAACGTTCTCCTTCAGGCATTAACCATACGTTCTCCAGCTTTCAGGCATTAACCATACGTTCTCCAGCGTTCAGGCATTAACCATACGCATTAATCCACAGCTCTCATACGCATAGCACAACAACATTTCGCAGGAGTAATGCATTCAATGCAGCAATTCCAAATTCAAATGCACAATTCAACTGTCAGGCGTTAAAAACAAGGAATGTCATGCGTTAAACAGTACATACCAGCGTTCAGGCAGAGACAGCAGATTATGGGGCAGAGAGCAGAAGGCAGTGGACAGAGGATAGAGGAGTTACAAGGCACACTAAAAAAAGGAACCTGGGACCTGCGCTCTGATACCATGTCAGGCCAGGAGTAACTCCAAAAAAACTGATTCATTTATTCTATTAGGTAGCTATTTGTTATATACATGAATGTGATCGTTCAGTTCATCTTCTTGATGACTGTTCACATTCAAATTCTCCCAATCGCTGAGGATTAGGTGTCAACAGAACTCATAAGAACAATTGAAGAAAAGGAAGTAGCAGATGTTGTTTGAGATTTGCATCCGAATAAGGCTCCTGGCCCAGATGGGTTCCCTATTTCCTTTTATAAAAACAACTGGACATTTATTTAAAAAATATTTGATAAGAATGATAAGAAATGTTTTTGGGGAATTCAAGGTTGGAGGATTCACAAACTCTTCCTTTCTGGCTCTTGTTCTAAAAGAGTCAAATGCTAACTCCTTCAGTAGATTCAAGCCTATTTCTCTGTGTAACTCCTCCTACAAAATCACAACAAAAATCTTGTCAAACAGAATCAAAGTATTGCTTCCAAAAATAATATCAGAAAACCAAGGAGGATTTGTCCCTAAAAGACAAAAACTGGACAACATGCTAAGAGTGCAGGAAGCTTTGCACTCTAGCCTAATGAAAAAAGAAAAAGGAATGATTATCAAGCTGAACATGGCTAATGCTTTTGATAGGGTCAACCTAGGTTTTCTCACGGCTATCCTACAAAGATTTGGTTTCTCCAAAAAGGCAATAGATATAATAAAAGAATGTATTTTGGGTCCTTGGATTGCTCCATTGGTCAATGGAAGACCAAGTGAATGTTTTCATAGTTCAAGGGGCTATGACAACGTTGTCCTCTCTCTCCTTTCTTATACACTATAATGGCGGACTCCCTGAGTAGAAATCTTGAGAAATGTAGACAAGAGAGGACTATCATAGGATTCTCAATCTCTCCCAAAGTAAAAAGTATAAACCACTCCCTATTTGTAGATGACACTTTGATTATGGGAGGGGCCTACTGCATAATGGAAATAAGGATAAAAAAGG
This sequence comes from Pinus taeda, assembly GCA_000404065.3. Taxonomy (NCBI): domain Eukaryota; kingdom Viridiplantae; phylum Streptophyta; class Pinopsida; order Pinales; family Pinaceae; genus Pinus; species Pinus taeda. The sequence continues at coordinate 7,864 of APFE031363754.1, forward strand.
TACTAAATAGTTTTATGGAAGCCTATGGGAGGCTTCTAAATAATCATAAATGCAGAATCTATGGATGGAACACTTAATCTTGCACTCTCCAAAAAATATTAGAAATATTGGAAATTCCATTTCAAGAGAAGTGGAGCTACTTCCAATATCTTGGTCTCCCGATCTCAAAATAAAATTTGAAGACCGACATATGGAATAAGTACATTGAGAAAATGAAACAAAAAGTGTAGAACTGGGGCATGATCTGGCTCAATATGATAGGAAGAGTGGTATTAATAAAGGCCCTACTCACAGCTCTCCCAATCTATCAGTATGTTGTTATACTAGCCTCAACAAGTATACACGAACAAACTGAGCTAGTAATCAAGGGGTTCATATGGCAAGGAGGTAAAGTGAAGATAAAGAAGCACAACCTTGTGAAATGGGATGAAGTAACTCAACCCTATGAGAAAGGTGGGTGGACAGTAAGACTACCAGGAATAATGAACTTGGCTTTAGGAGCAAAAATAACATGGAGACTAATAACAAGAGAGAGCAGCTGGTGGAAGCAAGTCCTAAAAGAAAAATACAAAAACCACAATAGAAACCTCTTATTGCGAAAAGGTTATCCAATCAGGCCCTACTCCCAGGTATGGAATCTGATAAAAAAAACCATTTTCCTCATTAAAGAAAACTCTTCAAAGATACCAGGTAATGGTAAATCCATAAAAATATGGAAGGATAGAATAATGGGAAATCAACCCATAGCCTACCAAGAAAATCTTCAAGATCTAAGAATATGGATGAAAACAAAAGGAATCACTACATTGGATGATATTATCTCTTTGGAGAGATGGAGAATGGGGGGATTGGAGGATCCCCATCCTCCCTCATGGCCTTGTCCCTTAGTGGAAGTCTCTAATCTCATATCTTAAGGGGGCTTCTCCGCTAATTATAGATTCAAAAGATTCCCTTCATTGGCATCCTCATGGAGGAGATTTTTCAATCAAATCAGGATATGCCACTTTACATCAGCGAGAAAATCGAGACTAGAGATTATGGAGGGTGGCATGGAAAATCGAAACACTGCCCAAAGTCAAAGTATTCATGTGGACGCTGCTCAAAGGTAAAATACTAACCGTTGATAATCTTAAAAAGAAAAGATATGAAGGTCCATCGCATTGTGCTATGTATCATGGAAATGAAGAAAATATCCAACATCTTTTCGCGGAATGCCCCTTTTTCAGGAACTGCTGGAAAGGGCTTGTTAGTCCCTTGGAGGTTAGCATCCAACATTCGCTACCTTATCATGAGATTCTATCAACCTAGGGAAAACAATATCCATATTCCTTCAAAAATAAAGAAACAGTAAAAATATATTGGCTGAGTTTGCCCTCATTTATGTGTTGGAAAATTTGGATGGCAAGAAATAAGAGGATATTTAAATACTGCACTCCAAATACCAGAATAGTCCTGGCCAAAACTTGGAGCATGTCATTTGAGTTCCTCAACTCAAAAGGAGTTAAAGCAATAGATGTCCAACAACTGCAGCATGAGGAAAGAGTCTAGGCTGAATTCGCAATGAGCAAGCAACAAAAAATACACATCAGCAAATCTCCTAATAATATGCACAATTGGAAAATAAGAATGAAACAAGAGGAGTTCAAAACATGGACAAAAAATTTAAATAGGCCATGCTTACTGTTTGACGGTGCTTCAAAGTCCAACCCAAGCAAGGCTAGAGAAGGAGGTGTTATTTTTTACCCAGGAGGGAAAAATACTATTACTTTTGAATGGTTATTAGAAGAACTATCTAATAATAGAGCAGAAGCACATGGCCTCCTATTGGGAACGGAAATCCTAAGATAGCGCAGTATGAAGAATCCAGTCATAGTGGAGGACTCTTCAATAATAATCCATTCGATGGTGGAAAGAAGAAGCCCCAAGAACAAGGTCTTGAGACAAATAACAAAAAGGGTGGAAAAAAACTTGTTGTTTCTAGGTGAAGTCACCTTCAAGCATATTCTTAGAGAAAATAAGCATACCATCGGCATGCAAGCGAATATGGCTGTCAACTGTCCTATGGGAGAATCTAGAATTGATAATGTGATTGCTCATAAACCAATTCCATAGGAACTCCCGCCACAATGTGCAGAGAATAGCAATCAAAGAGGGAACATCAAGTTGGGGAACAGTCACTTCATCTTAAATGAGTAGGTATCTGAAGATCAGGAAATCAAAGGAAATCTCAAAGAATAGTCATGACAGTCAATCTACAACTAACAAGCGTGTCGCAGCTTCTCAAGCTCCCGGTGAAATGCATATATTCTCATCTTTGTGGAGGCAAGTTGTGCAGCTATATATTTTCCCTCTCAGTTCGTCTTATTCTACCTATGCCATATTCACGCTCCCTCTCCTTCCCCTTAGTCTCATTAGTAACCTTCTCTTTTCAAATAGTTGTAGTTGCACCCCTTTGGGGTCTGAGCTTATATGCTCTGATCTCTCCTTGCCTTATTACTTCGCGTAGCTCTGGTGGGTATTTCCCTGTTCCATTAGCCTCTGCACTACTCTAGCCTTTGCACAACTCTGGAGGCGTCTATAATCATTTTTCCTTCGCACAGCTCTGGTGCTCCTGCTACTGTGCAGCTCCTGTTGCCCCCGCCTCCGCATAGCTCCTGTAGCTCCCAACGTCGTGCAACTCTTGTTGCCTCCCAATTTTTTTGCTTTAGTGCAGCTCTTACCGCTTTTGCTTTCAATGCCCAATCTCCCTTCCAACAGTTGTGGGTCTTCGCGGGACTGTCCAATAACTACTTTCATCTCTTCTCCCTGTTTCCTATTTTCCCATCTTTGATCTGTTGGATTGATCACCCTCTCCCTCCAGGAAATATGGAACAGAATCCGCTTGCAAATGTACCAAAGTGCGAAAACTGCACAGTTTGTCGAGCTAACAAATTCATGATTGAGAAGGTTAGAGAAACGGTCAAAGACTACAAATATGAAGCAAAATTTGAGAATTCCTTCCTAAAGAGAAAAATAGAAGAATAGAGGAACGAAATGTCTGTGGTAAAACACAAATGCAAGCATTTGGAGGAAATGATCAATTATCTGAAGAGCTTACTTATTACTCAAATCGGAGAAAACTCCAATGTTCAGAGCAGCAAGAATTGGCCACAAGAACCCTCAGTCAACAAAAAGTAATTGTAAACGCCTCAATCATTTCAATATTGTTAAGTCTTTCTCCTACTAGCTCTTTATGTTCTATAGGTGTAAATTGTTATTGAATCAGTATGTAAGTATTTATAAGGATAGTGCAATTTGTAATCTCATAAACAGAAGGTGAGGAGCTTGGAAGAAAAGGACTATTGGTCTTTTCTTTCTCTTCCAAGATGCCCTCACCCATTTTGGCTTGATGTAATGGGAGCTTGTCTCCCTCCTTTTCTTTTTTGGAATAGAAAACCAGTAACCAACTTTGTTTATATATATATATATCCTTATAAAGGTATATATATTTTATTGTTATAGAATAAATTTTAAATGCCAATAAAATATATTACCGAAAATGATTTATTTTTAAAGTTATATTTTGTTAAAGTGAGAAATCTTTCCTTTGGCTGAATTAATAAATCGTCAACAAATATCCAATGCATAATACTTGCCTAATGAATAGTAAACTACACACTAAATCTTTATGCATAAAAATAATAAAAAGTTAACTAGCACACCAAACACAAGTATTTAGGGAGTATAATAGAAGTGCAAACATATTTGTGGCCAACACACCAAAGCCAAGTATTTAGATAGTACACCAAAAGTTAAATGTGTTTCTTTGTTTTGTTTCACACTTCAATAAAAATGTTCTCCATCATTCGATCTATGAATTGAGATAGAATCATCAAAAGGCACCACTTGACACCTTTAAGAAAAAAATGGTTATTATTGTCGATTGTGGACCCGAGACCATATGCCACATACCTCATGTTTCTCATTTTCGTCTTTTAGGATAAGTGCATCTCCTCCCCAGATTAGTTTGGCGGTTCCTATTTCAGAGACTATTGCATATTAAATGCCCCCTGACATGGGGGCTTTATAACCCCATATAACATGTCGCGCGTGTTTTTTTTCTCTCTCATCACCGCGCGGCGTGTTATGTGGGGTTATAAAGCCCCCATGTCAGGGGCATTTAATATGCAATAGTCACAGATTTAGCAACTGTCGATTAGTTCCATTATTGTACTGTAAATATGTCTATGTCAAATAGGTTAAAATATTCAATGGCTTGCTCTCTTTTTTAATATACTTTTGATGTAGCCTAATTTCAAAAACAAAAATTGATATGACATGTGTACTTTCGGCTTGTTATTGGAGACATTGGGCAATAACATGTCCAAAATAACAGTCAATCCCATGAGAAATAAATACCAATAAAATAAATTACAGAAAATAAATAAATATTTTTTAAAGTTGCACTTTGTAAAATTGAAAAATATTTGTCATATTTGACTAAACTAATAAGCAATCAACAACAACCCAATGCATAATACCTGCCTAGGGGTAGGGATAATAAGACAAGGGAACTGAAAATGATCAAAATAAAAGGAAAAATATAAATAAAGGAGGGAGAAAAATAAGAAACAACACCTAAGAACAAAGGGAAGGGATTCTTTAGCATTTCATTTGAATATTATATCATTTATTTTCTTTTTGTTATAAATTTACCATTGCATATCTACTGTATTTTAATGGTTCACTTAGATCAGACTATCCATCTTAGTCCTAATGATGAACAATAGTAAGTGGTTCGAAACGCATTGACCATGAAAACATATATGTGATATATCCGAAAAGAAATTTATAAATCATGAACTACAAAAGCCTACATTCTCAGAATATATACATTAATAGCATTTGCATATATCCAGATCAATGATGCAACTTGAACGGGATGGAAAATGTCTTCTGCTATTTCGTTCTAATCTGCTTAAAGTTACCTAACTCAATCTTCTCACAAGGTAAATGAATCATTAATCACTACAACTACTCATTTTTCTAAAAACCTACATCACTCAATAGAACTTTTCAATTCTTTTCTTTTGTAAGATTCGTAAATATATTTCCATTACTAATAACTGATATTACATTGATAGCTCATTTTCATCAAAAAGGCACTCTAGGATCCCATATTTTTAACATGCACTGACCAAAGATTCAATAATACTAATAGTGAAGTCCTAAGGTACCATAATTTAACTACCCAAAGTCTTTTATAAAACTTAAAGAAGTTAGTACTAAAAAGATAGAACTTTCAGAGACATTATGAGCAATATTGTGCCAACTACCCATTTACAATGACAATGTCCATTTTACTATGAGTAAAACATTAAAAAAAAAAAAAAAAAAAATTATACCCAATGTTTCGAAGTGGCATGCCATCAACCCATTATGAAAAACTAGAAAAAAAACCTATAGTGGCCAGCTGCAGAAGAAGTGAAATATCCATAAAAAAAATTGTTAACCTGAAATGATGGTCGAGGAGAGTGGCGTAGAGTTTCCTTGGGGCGAAATCCCAGTTGGAGCATTGATAATTGTTGGTACTTAAAGCTACGCATGAGACTCAGAATATGATTCATACACCACGAAATGCTCTACCCTTGTTAGCCTAACCACAATATCATCCAAATTATAATGAATATCCCATAGATTTTTCTTGATTTCCTCTTGTCTTGAAAATAACTTGTAGTTATCGACTTGTTTATCATGAATGACCATATGGATCAATGTTTATAGATGATGATGCATAGACAATGAATTAAGGAAGTGGAGCCTCATATTTTTAAATTTCCCTAGGTCAATAATCCACCTGAGGCGGTTGCCACTAATCTCAGAGTCAGAGAAATATAAATGATCCCCAAACTCCTTTGCATCTAGATGAAGAATTTCATTCCTCGGTTCAAAGGGAATTGAATCAAAGTGATTATCCACTAAATTCTAACCAAAGAGATGTCAACAAGAAGACGAGGTTGACCCTGATGCACCACCATGATGGCTGGGCAGACACTACCTAGGGGCCATGTATAGACTGAACCTAGGATATTGGGCGAAAGATAGAGAGACAAACAAGAGATAGTAGTGGATAGACAACATTACTAGAGTCAAAACCCCGAGGATATTGAAAACATAATTGACCATGAAAAGGAAGAAAAAACTTTGTTTCAGTGGAGGATACAACACAGAACAATAGATCTCAAGCTAACTTGCCAACCCTACATCACAAAAAAGAAGTTTTCGTGAAGGATAAGGATAAAATGAGCCCAAAAAAACTTAAGGTAGATTTGACAATAACTCAACCCTTTATGATATCAAAACCAAATAGAAAACATACCAAGATACCACACTCCACATACCAATACGGGACAGGAAAATGAAATGCTAGCGGAGTTTGAGATTTGGGGTGACGAGGTGGACAACAAAATGACCAATTAAAAAGAGGGACCCATCCTTGTTCTATGGAGAAACAACATGAAGAACATTGACTCTTGTGAAGACTAGAAAAACTATAGAGGTGATATACCACAAGTAAACTAAAAGATGATAAACAAGAACCAAATTGTGGTGTAGATCAATACAGAGACAAGCTTTACTTATAACCTAGAGAGTCCAACCTTGAAATCCAAGAGCAGTGTGACGGTTGGAACCATTCCTCATTTGAATGAATAGCACAAAGATGATGCCACCCTGAGACATTGCACATATATTTATAATGGGGCAAAGATGTGAAAGGATCAAGTGGATGGGAGAGAATATCAAAATTTGGCAAAACCATAGGGGACAAGTGTATAATATGGGACACGCTTTAATAGGCTCATTAAAATCCCAAATTATGTGTTCATGAATGAGTTGCGCCTTATGTGTGTCAGGTTCACTTCCCCCCATAACCAATCCTCCATGAGGGAGACGAGCCATAACAGCTTGTGAGGGACAGAGTCGGTTAACAAAAGGAATGTCGTACTGAAACCTAGCTGCTACCATTCACCTACATTTAAAATGACATGACGTGGGTAGGTGATCTTGATGGTGAGGACGATCAGGATGCCATGTATGGATGGGACCGAGATGGGTGGAGAGCATGGCTCTCGAACCCAAGTTCACCATCCCATTCACCATTTGAATGTCAAGCATGTCAATCATGTTACTAGCCATGTTTGGGACCCTTAATACCACCCCCATCGAGGAATATAACTTTTCAAAAGGGATTTCCATCCATTGTGTACATATAGAATTTTGCTTTTGGCCTTCACATAATTGATGACTAGATTTGGAAGTTAATTGTAACAAATTAAGATGTTGATCTTTTTAAACCTGCTTACTTCTAAATGTCACTCTGACATCGCACCAAAAATTAAGTCTCACAATGTAAAATTGACAACACAACTAAAAGGGATTACTAATAATATTTAAACAAGCCACAGAAGCCAGGCCTAAGAGTTGCAAGCAAATACAATGATCCATACTTAAACAGGAACACAACAAATTATAGATATAACCATAAATACAAATATGTAGTAGAAATATCACTTCATTTCATTAATATCAAATACTGAAATATGCTTACAAATAGAATGGAAATAAGACTAGCTCGGGCGATGGTAGCTTATCTCTCAGAAGAGATGTGGCGGATATATGCCTCTGAACTCTGTTACAATGAGGCTCAATAGCCTATTTATTATTGAGAAACAATGGAAACCCTAAACATCCAAAAACCTAACCCTAGGAGATGAAGCGCCAAATTATGGGCCGGGTAAATTGGTACATCAACTTCCCGGGGTCGTAACTTTGGCATACAATCTTCTTTTGATGCGCAAAGTACCTAGTTAGAAAGATATATCTGAGGACTACAACTTTTGAATGAACAACATCAATATACGCCCCATGTTGGTCCCAATTTTCCCAAAAAAATCGTTTAGGGCCTCAAAACGACTCCAGAAGTTCAAGACCCGAAAAACTGCCAAAAATAGTAAATTGTGCTACAAATAAGGAAAATGAAATACTGAAAGAAACAATGGTGGTGGTCCAAGTGGAATAGCTAGGTGGCCACCAATATCTACTTGGATAATTCCCCCTCTCCTAGGAAGCAATGTTCCCCATTACATTGAGTTCATCCATGAGATGATGAAACTTCTGTTGAACTTGGTCCTTGGTGAGCGACTTGCCCTGGTGAAGGAGTTGGCCTGCTCTGACAACTCAATATAGTTGGACCCTTTGATGTTGAGTGTTGTTGATCTGCGTGTCCATGATCCAATCAGTTGTGGCTTGTTCCCTACAATCTGAATTTAACTTTGTAGGTGTGAGTTGTTCTACAATGTCCGATGTGTTCAACAATGGTGGGAAGTATGGTCGAAGGCAGTCCACATTGAACATTGGATGCAGGACAAGCAATGGGGGAATTTTGAGTTCAAATGCATTGTCTCCCACAACCTTGGTAATGGTGTAAGGACCATATCAGAGTGTTCTGAGTTTCCGATAGGATCCAGTAAGGCGTACCTTCTGCAAATGCAACCAGACATTGTTGCTTGCCTGAAAATTGTGTGGCACCCGATGTTGATCATTTCGATGCTTATACTTAGCATTTGATTTCTCCAGAATTTCATGGACCTAATAGCGGATATGTTGGATGTGCTCAATGAAGTTGTTTGCCTTATCAGCTTCCGATTGGACATGAGCCGAATCTACCTGAGTAGCTGCAAATGGCATGGCCACATCAATGGGACATAGTGGTTGGAATCCCAAGCCCACCTGAAAAGGGTTGTGGCCAGTCGAGCTGTGGAGAGCCTGGTTATAGTTGTGTTGGACATAGGGGAAGCTCTCATCCCATGTGTGTGGATGCTTTCAGTTGTACATGCACAAAATGTGTACGATCATCTTGTTGACGACCTTCGTCTCACCATCGGTTTGAGGATGGAAAGTTGTGGACTTAGTGAGATTGGTGTCTAGCATCGACCAGAGACTGGACCAAAATGTACCGAGGAAACTATTGTTCCGATCTGAGATGATAAACTATGGGATCCCAAAGTGTACCCACACTCATTCAAAGAAGATTTTAGCAGTGGCTTCTGTTGTGATATTCTTCTTGCAGGCCACCATAATGGCCATCTTCGAGAATCTATCGACGACCACAAAAACACAGTCGGTTCCATGCTTAGTAGAAGGAAGGCCTGATATGTAATCCATGGAGATGGATTCCCAAGGTCAAATAGGGGTAGGTAGTGGAGTATAGAGGCCTTACTTCATGATGGTAGGTTTGGCAATGGCACAGAGAGTGCAGGATTTGATGTACTTCCTGACATCCTATCGAAGATTCGGCCAATAGAAATACTTCTACAGTACTTCCACCATTTTCTCGACCCTAAAATGCCCAGCGGCTCAACTGTAGTGTGCTTCCCAAATCATCTTGGCTCGCTCACTTGAAGGAACATAAAGGTGTCCTAGGTGGCATAGCAGGGCATTCTGGAGGTGAAAATCTGGAACTTGCTAACCCTCCTAGAGCGTCTGGTATGTGTTGCTGAATTCTAGGTCGCTTTTGTAGAGAAGTGGCCAACCAGAAGTCTCATTCCCACAAGAGTTGAGCATGGTGGCTAATGCCATGATTGGTGGTTGGTTAAGGCAGTCTGCAACATTATTGACGTTGCCCTTCTTATACTTGATATTCGAATGGAATTGTTGTAAGTATGTGGATAACTTCTGATCGTCATCATTCTACAACTGCAAGGGTTGGTGGTCTGTGTGCATGATCGTTTCCTTCCCCAAAATGTAATGCTTCCATTTTTGACTGACTTGCACAATGGAATACATATCTTTGTCATAAGTGGGATACATCCGAACTGTGTCTGAAAGTGTCTCATTGTGATATGCCACTGGATGCCCCTGTTGAGTAAGTATTGTCCCAATAGCATAGTCATAGGCATCTGTCTCGATCTAAAATGGTTGTTGCAAGTCTGGTAAAGTGAGAACTAGGACAGAGAAGAGGCGATGTTTTAACTCTATGAATGTCTTCTGTTGAGATTTAGACCAAAATAATTTTGCTTTCGCTCCTCCCTTAGTGACTTGACTCAAGGGCCAAGTGATAAGAGAGAATCTAAACACAAACCTGTGGTAGAAAGTGGCAAGACCCAGAAAGCTGCGGAGCTCTGTCAGAATGGTTGGGGCTAGCCAATCCCGAATGACTTGGATCTTGGATGGATCCACATGCACCCCTTGTTCATCAATAATGTATCCCAGATATTGAACCTGGGTCGTGCCAACAGTTCATTTCTCCAAATTGGCACACAGCTTGTGTTGTTGCAGTGTTTGGAGAACCTGTCGGATGTGGTGGAGGTGCTCTTCCCAACTCTAACTAAAGATCAGGATGTCATCCATCAACCCCATGAAGGTTGTAGGAGCATTCGTCAACCAGAAAGGCATAACCAACCATTCAAAAAGGCCCTCCTTGGCTTTGAAGGCAGTCTTCCACACATCGGAGGGTTTGATTGGTACTTGGTGATATGTAGACTTCAAATCGATCTTGCAGAAATATTTTCCCCCCTTGAGTTGGTCCAGAGGGTCATCAATCCATGGGATCAAGTACATATTTTGGACAATGATCTTTTTCAGCGCCCAATAGTCAATACAAAGTCTCCAAGTCCCATCCTTCTTTTGTACCAACACGATCGGGCTCCCACAGGGCGATGAACTCGGTTAGATGTGACCTTTCTGCAACAGCTCCTGAATCTACCTCTTGATTTTGTCATTCTCCCGAATGGATCGCCAATAGATTGGTCCATTGGGCAATGGCGCACCTGGGGTCAGATCGATGGAGTGCTTGATCTAACAGTGTAAGAACCCCTGCAGGGGAGGCAAAGATGTCCTTGTACTCCTCCACGAACTTGTCCATCTGTTGTTGTCATGCGGAGGGGCCCTGTCTGGAGGTCATGGCCACCGTCTTCTTCTTCTCCTGAGGGCATATCATCAACAAAACAAATTTCCTGATTTTGGAAATGAGCTTACTATATTGTTTTGCAGTAACCAAAGAGATGGCAGTAGGCAGTGCTACCTACGGTATCCTGTACAACTTATTTCCCAAAGTAACAATAACAGTGCAAGGCCTTGACTCATACACACATATCGCTTCCACAAGTATAATTGGCCCAATAATACATCAAAAACATAAAGGGGAGCAACGACACATAATACCTCATCCATGAAGGGCTTGATGCTGTATGGAAGGCGACACTGCTAGCTCACGCAAAGATCCTGTCCTTGGTGACTCCACCTGATGGTGTACGACTGTGGGTGTGTTGTGATTGATAAGCCTATCCGCTTCACGATCTCTGCCAAAATGAGGTTCTTTTGGCTCCCGTTGTCGATAATGATGTGTAGCAAGGAACCCTTTACCCACATCTAGGAGTGGAAGAGGCGCTAGTCCTCCTCTGGATCTTCGGGTTCCTCTTTCTAGATCTTCGTGGTGGCAACAGTGGCGTTGGGCTCCACATTGATAATATGCTTCCCTTTGTCACTCCCCTTGTTGGGTTCTAACTCATAGTCAGAACCTGCATCTGATTTTGAAGCCTTCAGCTTGACCACCAGTGATTGCTTAACCCGACACTCACTTGTGTTGTGAGTGGAGCTCTTATGGAACTCACACCACTTTCCCATGTCCTTCTTCAGCTTCACGGTGTTCTTCTTTGCTTGCGGATTTGGCGGGTTGTCCTGGGTCACCCCACCTTGGCTTTGTCATTTGTTCTATGGTTTGGGGGCACCTTTCCCTTGCTTCAGATTTGCAGATAGTCTCGCTTCTTCAGTTTAAACTTCTACTCGATCTTGACGGTGTATCAGTTTGTTGTGCCGAGTGAGGAGATGTCCAGGAACTCCATCTCATCCTAGATGTACTTATGTAGGCAAACACAGTACTTGAGTACCAAATGTTTCTCATAATCCTTGGTACCCAACTTTATGCGAAGGGTATGAAAAACATTGGTAAACCCCAACACATCTTGGTCCCTTCTCTGCTGCAGCGTTGTCCACTTTATGTACTTATCCTCATAGCTCCTGACAGGGTAGTATTGCTCCTTGATGGCATCCTAGAATGAATTCCAAGTGGGTGCGGTTGAAAAAAGTGAGGTCATACTTTCATCCTTTTTAACTCACAGTAGGTTTCCCACCAATCCTTGACGTGGGGGGTGGCTTTGAGAAGAGAAAAAGTAATCTTTTATCAGCTGGAAAAATCATGAACAAAAAAATATCCTTCTAGCAGATTTAACCATTTATCTATGGTGTCTACATCTATTTAGCCCTCAAATATGGGAATGTAAAATTTTACTTGTACCTTAAAAGGAGTGGCGCCTCTAGATTGGTTGTTGGATGAGGATGCACCGCTGGTGGGAAACCATTGAAGGATTTGGGCAAAGTTATCCATCATCGCGTGCATTTGTTTCTCGAGGGCCTCCTCGAGCAATATTTTGATAGGATCTCCTGCATTCTTTTCTTCCCCCATGGGCAGTCGTCGGGGTTTGTGAGAGTGATCTTGCAAAGGTTCAACCAGATCGAGCCCTAACTCCTTATATCCCTACCTCGTTGGGGACATGCAAATAAAAAAAAAGAGAAAGAGCAGTCTGCTCTGATACCACTGATCCATATTTAAACAGGAACACAACAAATTACATATATAACCATAAATACAAAGATGCAGTAGAAATAACACTTCATTTCATTAATATCAAATACTGAAATATTTTTACAAACAGAATGGAAATAAGACTAGCTCGGGCGATGGTAGCTTATCTCTGAGAAGAGATGTGGTGGCTACATGGCTCTAAACTCTGTTACAATGAGGCTCAACGACCTATTTATTATTGTGAAACAATTGAAAACCCTAAACATCCAAAAACCTAACCCTAGGAGATGAAGCACCAAACTATGGGCCTCGTTTGGGTAAATTCGTACATCAACTTCCTGGGGTCGTAACTTTGGCATACGATCTTCGTTTGACGTGCATAGTACCTCATTAGAAATATATATTCGAGGACTGCAAATTTTGAATGATCAACATCAATTTGTGACTCGTGTTCATCCCAGCTTTCCCAAAAAATGTCCTTTATGGCCTCAAAATGACTCCGGAAGTTCAGGACCCGAAAGATTGCCAAAAGTAGTAAATTGTGTTACAAATAAGGAAACTGAAAAATTGAAAGAAACAATGGTGGGGGTCCAAGTGGAATAGGCGGGTGGCCACCATTATCCACCTAGATCATACAATAACTAGAAAACTTACATATTTACATTAAATTAATAGTTTTGTAAAGTTATCACTACAATTTGGGCATAGTCATAATAACACTTAGATTCTCAATGCCATATGCATTGTATAAAATGTTTATAGATTTGGTAAAAAAAGATGATACACATAAGGGAAAGAAGTAAAATGTACTCACATATTTACAAATTACCAAACCTGAGTATTATAAGGTTGTAACATATATTGTGTAAACACTTTAAGCATTCACACACAAAATGAAGGAACCACAACTTACTTGATAGTGATATTGTGAAATTTTCCCCTACACTCGAAAACAACTTCTTTGCATACTCCTTATGCTGACAACCAAAGCACAACAACTACTAATTGCACTAATAAGCTCTTAAATGTTAGACACCACTACACAGTTTGCAGAAGAAATCGCTCATGCAATGTAACTAGCAAAATGATGATTGTGAAGCTTGGAGAACAATCGCCCACGTATTGTAACTAGAAAAACAACAACCTAGCGGAGCACTTTGGAAAATATTGTTCATAACAAGCCCCCTCAAGAACCAATTGAATATGTGTTGGCAATGTGGTTTCCAAAAAGTGTATGATAAACACATGGCTAATGCATACATACACATTACTTTAAAATCTTGTTAATTTATCTCTATGTTATTCTAACTACTCATATTTAGCAACCAAAATTAGAATTTGGTGGTGCACCTTTCAAAAATCATTGAAACCAAAATAAAACATATATCACTGGTATGTATTTGTATTTCAAATCAAATGTGCAATGAAATCATTTATTTTTCTTAGTTTCTATGATTTAGCCTTGAGTATTGGACTGTTACTATTTAATTATTTCAAAGCTATAACCATAGCGACGTACCACTTTACCTATTTATTTTCCTATTTAATATCTACTTGCACCCTTAAAGAAAACTAATGTTTGGCTATACCCCACCTCGGTCTAAGTCACCACCAATATAACAGTTATAATCACCCATCAAAATCTATGGCTCAAATGATTACAAGGACACCACCCCCCCGACATCAGCAACAGGGGGGGGTGTTCGCACTTCGGGTTCCACCACAGAATTTCGCCCCCTCAATCTAATGATGAATACTTTACTTGTCAATATCTACACTTCTCATGAATTGCAGGGAGGGGGGTACCCAATGATTTCATCGAATGAGAAGGGGGCGTCTGTAATCATGGTTCTGCCTACTCCCCAAAACTCGGTCCAATGACATAAATTCCACCATGAATTACCAGCATTTTAATTTTGTGAATTAACGAGAATTGGCCAAATCGATCCTCCTACCCACAATACTCATCAACTTGAATTTTCTACGTTATCCAATCGTAGCACAACTATTACCATATTTCACATACCATTCCACAACCACATTAGCACCCGCCTTCATTTTAAAATAAAGTACATAGAAAAAAAAAAACAGGGTAAAAGATTCATGTCATAGTCAAGGTTCCATCCCAAATATTCGTAGGTTGCAACGAAATCCCTTTATCTCTATAAATCTGAACTATTTTCCACCCTAAACTATTGGCAAATTTATTTTTTCAATTGACGGGAATTGGTCGAATCGATCTTCCTATCCACAATACTCACCAACCTAAATTTTCCAAGCTATATGATCTTGGCACCATTGCTACCAAATTTTGCCTATCAGTCCACAACCACATAAGTGCTTGCGTTCGTTTTAAAATAAAGTACATAGATAAAACCCATCGAGTCACTCCATGCAGTTAATCGCCCACCCCACCGTTTCACACCTAATTTACATTGTCCACCATTGATTTAGTCAACTAGCCACATGCCAAGCCTTTCACGTAATACAAGTCCAAAGCACATGGTGGAGTCCAAAGCACCCCAAAGTGAACAATGGTGGAAAAGACACATCGCACCATAAAGTAAGAAACGATTTAACTCTGTCAAGTTACACTATATGCAATATGGGCCCACTACTTGGATTATGTGGCACCACCTGATTGGCCATAAAGTTCTTTTGAGTTTTTTCCAAACTACTTACTCAAAGCTTGATACCACGGATATAATCTTGTCTATTGTGAAATTTAGATAAACAAATTTTACCTTTGATAAAGAAATGGCCAAAAGATGGGAAGCATGCATGGACCTGATCAAGTAACTCACCTTAATGTTTATGTGTTAAAACTATATTCCATTTCATGATTTTTGAACCACCCGTGAATTTCTGAGCCTTTGGTGGATGATGTGAATTTCTAGAATTAATGCCATTAGCAACACTAGGTTCCCTATGAAGAAATGACACAAGAACATAATTATTTATCATGTTAACTGTCGCAACAATTTTTGATTTCCTAATTATTTGTGCGTTTTTTCATAGCAATTTTTTTTATACGATGAAAGTGATATCAAATCATAGGGATGAACATCATATTATAAGGAGGGTGTAGATCAAAGATTCATTTGTAGAGCAACCATAAGTAGCTATGATTTGAAGTTTTTTCTTAAAGTTAAAATAAGTTCATCTGTGTAGAGGAAAGTTTGTGTTCACGCTCATTCTCCTGCACACACCTCCTCTTCTGCACATCCTTTATTCCACACACATCCCCAACTCCATACACCTATTGTTTTGCACAGATGAATGTGGAAAGGTTTAAAATGAAATCATAAGTCAAAAGTTTAAAATGAAATAATATAACCTAGGGACAGTTGGCCACAACTGCAAACCCCACCCCTGGCTTACGTAAAGGACATGGGTAGAGCACTAGCAATGTCAAGCATAGCATTGTTAATGTTAGAACACTCACCGATGGAATGGTTGTTTACAAAATTAGTCTTTTTCCATTTAAAATGATTTGTCAGGCACTGACAAATAAGGAAATTAAATTTCCCTCCACGAGGGGAATTATGTCACATTAAGGCTTGCTCAGCCAATGGAAAATTAGAAATAGTATTTTCAAAAATTGGAAAAATATTTTTTAATTTACGGAAAAATGCAAATATTCAGCATTTTCCGAAAACTTTTATTAAAGTCACAATAAACTCACAAAAAATGGGAAACTAATCCATAGTCAAGGAACTTTGACCGCAAAATAATAGATATAGTCCTTCGCAGACACAAAGACTAATAAATAACTAACCAATGTAATATAAACATTACACTTATTTATTCATAATAAATTCTTTTATATTTAATTGTAAACTATATTGCCTAATTCTAAATTTTACACATTTATTTTATTATATTATAATCATCCAATATAATAGTTGCTTAGGATAAATATTTGATAATAAAAATTTAAAACTCTTTAAATCAAAATTAACGGAAGAAAAAGAAAAATAATTATTATTATCATGCCATTTATTATTTTTAATTTTATATTTTTTACACGTAAACATTTTAAAATTTATATTATTATGAAAAATTGCATTACAATTAATTTTTAATCTTGAATTTTACAAAATTACATCAATCACTATTGTAATCATACATGATTTATTGTGAGCATTTAAAGTTGTGTTTTTGAATTTCTACCATTTTTATTTTAACTTTTCTTAAAATAAAACCATGTAGATTATTGGTGGTCGACATCTTCATCATTATTAATAGTTGCCTTATGTATTTGTATTTTTTTTTTTCTTTTTTGTTTCACATAGTTTAATTAATAGATGAAATGCTCCTTTTAAGGGCATTTTTTCTAGTTAATTTTAGCCAAATTATGGTAGACATTTTTAAAAACTTGAGTTGAAGTTGTTTAATCTGTAGAACTTGAATGCCTCAGGGGTTTTTCAAGGTGTTGAATTGATTCATGCATTCAAAAATGTATTTTAAACAACAAAAAATCACAAACTTCCTTAATTATATCGTCAATTTCCGGTAAAAAAGGTCATTTCATGTATAAGTTAGACTATGTCCTTTTTTGTTAATTTGAAATTGTATTGCCTCAAAATGACTTCGTATGAAACTAGATAATGGTGTTTAGGTTACGTCTAGCCATATTCTACCTCAAGGGAGACCAGTCTTGTTAATGGTGGACAATTGTAATGTCCCTAGCCCCAATCAGGCAACACTGCACACGACTATACTAAATTTTTCAAAACTTTTGCATAAGTTCGTAATTATCAATAGTATTTATCATACCATGGTTCATTGTTAGATTCTCTATATCCACGTCAGCCCATGGCTTGACAAATTAGATTGTCAACTTGGTATAATCATGTCGAGTGGCCCTCTATGAACAATAATTATAACTTTTTTTCTCTTTTAATTAATTACTCCAACATTACCACAAATTGTATTTGTTCCCAGGAATTTGACCTTTGAATTAATTTTCCATGAAATGAAATGCATAACTAGATGCACAATTAATGCAACATTCAACCATGAACCACAAATATTCATATAATGAATTAAGTATATGCATAGCGGAAAAAATTAAACACAAACCCCCCAAAACGAGGGTTTACAAAGTATGGCACATAAATAAATAAATAAATAAAATACATAGGAACACTTATTTGAAGAGGCACACTGATTGCATGACTCTTACGTTCCACCCAACCATAGACCATGTGGTTCATAAACTCTCAATCGCAGGTCACCCCCAAGTTGGGGCCTCAATTCCATGGAAATAGTTAACCCAAGTCACACACATACACAACCAACCATTGGGTCAAGGTACCAACCCCAATAGTCTTAGCCTCCAACCTATAAGCTCACACCCCACATCAACCTACACCCAAGTTGTGTGCCCCTTCTCTGCACCCAATGATCCCTCAGTTGTGCCTCCACCTCAAGGGCGACTTATCGTCACCCAGGGATGGTGTCAGCTCTTTGATTGTAGGAGCTCTTACTCCTCTCTGGGGCTCTAGGTACCCTCCAAGCCCAAAACAAAACAAATTACATTCAGTTATAGAGCCCCACACACAGGGCTCACATACTAGTCACTAAGAACCGAGTTCACCGAAACTCCAACGAGTTCTAGACTCCAAACCTAGGACTCATTGATTGCTCCTTGACTAAAAACTCCATAACTTCCAATAATTTCCTTTCCAAACAACATTTAACACTATATAGGCATGGATTTATCTTTCCATGTGGCACCCTCCAAAGCCACCTAGGCCTTAGTTCATTTTTCACCCAAAATCAACACATTAGAATTGTTGCCCCCTTTTCTAGAGTTGAGCACCCCCCATATTATTTTCTATGGAGTTGGTATGCAACCATCCTATTTTATTAATACATGTATATTATTTACATTATGCTTGCAATTCTAGGCTCTTTGGCCTCATAGCCTCTAAGGGCATATATCCACGAGCACGTTGACCCCAAAATTATATAAACATGTATACATGGACACAAAGATCCCCCAAAATAAGCTCAACTCAGTAGCCTATTAGTCACATGTATACAACTCACTAGCCTAAATATCATTTATACATATATTTACATTACCAGAGTCGAGAAGGCGTATTACAACAATAATCTAGGTTTATTAGAATGTCAACAACTATCATTGTTAAGTTCATGACAACTGAAATAAAGTAAACTACCAAAAGTAAAAGACATGCGTCGAGTAGCTAAATGTAACATCAAGAATCAAATGAAGTGACTGCGACCAAATCCTTAACACTGGTTCTTGTTGCACTTGAAGGATTTTAGGCCACATTGGAGATGGCCTTCTATGTGAGCAAGTCAAGAATACAAACTAGCAAGAAAAGAATGTTGATGACGTTGAACACATTGGATTTGATTCATGAAGGATATAATGTTGTTGCATTCTTCATGTGTTTCCATGAGGACCCATCCCAAGAGTGTCTTCATTTTCCACTTAAGGGTAATGGAGTTTAAATACTAACTCTTACCCTGGTATGTCCAGGAATCAAGAACCCAATTGGATACTTCAACTTGAATTTCATGGTTTCAGTAGGCTTAGCAGTTGTTAGTGGTCAAGGCTTCAAGTTAATGAATTTCCTCTTGGATTTTAGGAGGAGTGGAAGAGTGAAAAATGGTTATTGCATTTTGAGCTTGGGATTGGGCTCACAATCATCCTTGAGGACCTCTGCCGCCAGACCCCTGGTGGTATCACATCCTTTATCATAGCATGCTACATCGAGTTACTAGGAACTGATATAAATATATCACCCAGAAAACCAAACTACAGCGGGTTACTAGGAACCAAAATAAATATATCACCAAGAAAACCAAGAAACCAGGGGGATTATAAATAAAAATCTAAGTAGAAATAAAGCCTAGGAAAACTTGAATTTCCAAGGGAGTTTGTAGTGGCTTCTTGTGACATAGAGCAACTTAAGGGAGGAGAGTGAAGGACTCTAAGCAGGGTCCAACAACTATAAATAAATAGGGAGACCAAAATGAATGCTCACCCCCACTTTGCTTTGAACACTACATACCAGCAACCGCCAAACATAAGTTAAAACATTAAAAGAGTTAACAAAGTAGGAGGAACTAAACATAGGATAATTTACCCAGTGTTGGCCAGCCCACTGGGCTTACCTTTATCATCGTGATGATGAGCTATTTCCTATCACTGCCCTCCCCTACTCAAGTTGCCTTTGTAATTTCCACCAACATCCTAAAGGGCTACTCTATTGTTGTCTTTGGAATTCTCCCCTCACAACTTCTTAGTGTCTAGTGCATACAATGGAGATTAACATCCTTGGAGACAGAACCTCCCAGAATTACCATGCATACTGAGTCTTGGCCATGGGAACATGTCGTCCTTCGCACTAGAGTAGAAACACATAGTTTTTCGCACAACATTGAGCCATAGCAGTCAAGTTCAAGCCCCATGCAACTTGCTCCATAGGAAAATTTCCCCACCTACGGTAGCGAGGTGTTGCAGGCGCACTAGTTAAATGTGGAAGCAAGGTCTCCCAACCAAGAGCACTTAGATGGAGAGTAGTTATCCATGTGATTGTGGAAGGAAGAACTAGATGTTTGCATGTGTGAATGCATGGGGTGGGTTGGTCATGCGCCCCCACCCCCGGACTCGCCCGCCCTCTCTTAAATACTATATGATCATTCTTTTTATTCATATCATTTTTTTTAATTTCTTAAATATAGCACAATTACTTTCTATTATTGATTGTTGACATATTCATAATCATTAATGGTTTTCTATGCTTATTGAAGATAATAATGTTGGATCCCTTTATCACTTTAATGAATTTAATTCATGTCTCATTTTTTTAAAACCATGAAAGAATCACAATGATTGAAAGAGTAAGTATTGAAATTTAAAAATTCTATTGGATCTACCTAAAGTTTCTTTTAATTATGAATGCAATTTCCACCAAGAAGACTTTTGAGATTGTTCTTTTATAGTTAAAAATGACTTTAGCTTTAAATAAAAAATCCATCACATGAATTGGTCAAAATAAAGTTTGCAACAAAAAGAAACATGTTTGTAGTTTGAGTGCATCTTTGGTCATTGCATTCTAGCACAATGTGGTTAAGGTGGCCCTTTAAAAACTTACATAGATACATAACCTAACATATGTAGTAAAACCAACTTGTTTTGAGAGTTGGTAAGATAAAATTGGCCAAAGAATTGCCAATAACAGTTAAATTTGTAGGATTCCATAATATTCTCAAGGGGGGCATAACAATCTGACCTATAGTGGGACCCTTATTAAATTTTTAGGTTAGGTTAGCACAATATCATAAATAGTAATGAAATAATCGAACACCATATAAAACTATGGAGCACATTGTGAGAAACTTGTGTTTTCTCCGCCAAAGAATCAAACTCCAAAATATAAAATCCTTAGGAATGTGGATAAATAACAATTATTGTCTGCAAAAGACCCCTAAGTCGCTTATATACATGCATGTCATCGCTTAAGATAGTGCCATAGAAATGACCTGGGTCAGGTTGTCGCTCAAATCAACAACTTAACATATTAATTAGGATACAAAAATAATCAAGGAATCCTCCTTGACTAGATAGCAAGGGGTAAGGCCACTATGACTAATCATGCCACTCTCACTTTAGGAGTAGCACTTTCAACTATAATATGGGAATCCATAAAGCTCTTATGATGTTCAATAAAGCTCAAATAAAATAACAAAAATATTCAATGAAGATTTTAAAGTGTTTTTATCACTATTAAATAACGTTGAGAACTATTGGGTAATGGAGTTAGGATAAAGTGCAATGAAATAAGGGGTTAGTATGTGAAGGAGTATGCCCAATCCAAGAAGACCAAAATGCTTATCCTCTTAGATTCATATGTCAAACATATTATAAATGTTGGGTTGTGTTATATTCTTTCCACGACTAGCCCACGTAATTAAGGGGGGGCAGAGCCCCACGTTTGTTGGGCCGATTGCATGGCGGTGGGGTCATAAGGGGTTTGAGGGGTGCAGGTAATCCCCCTCTAAGGGGTCCGGGGCAGTGCCTCGGAAAATTTTGGTTTTGGACCCTATGTTAGGTTGGGCGGACCTACCTATGGTTTTGTGCATGATTTTCGCACATGGTTTTGGACGCGATGGTTTTCGGTCCATGGTATTGGATGCCTCGACATGTATAAATATGTATTGTAACATTGAAAGGAACATAATGAAAAATCAAGTTGGTAGTCCCAGTTTTGGGATCCAGGGAAAAATCTTTGTGTATATGTGTTTTATGTGTTATGCTCTCGCATTGTTTATTTTCTGTGTTTTAGAATTCGTATGCAGATAATTTCTGTATGGGGTTAAAACCTACATTTGGTATCAAAATTGTTTTGGCTTCAAGGGAACGCCTTTGTTGTTGAGGGGTTTCACTCGGGCCTGTGGTAGACCTTGTTCAATGGGAGATCTGCGAGATCGATTTTGGTGGTGAAAGAAGATGGCAAGCAGTGGAAAGATAGAGATCGAGAAATTTAATGGTCAGAGTTTTGAGTTGTGGAAACTCAAGATGAATTGTTGGTGGATAAAGATCAGTGGATCGCGGTAGATCCAGGTATTAAACCAACGGGAGTGTCTGATGAAGAATGGAAGAAGTTGGATCGGAAGGCAAAGAGCACAATACGATTGTGTGTCTTAGATTTAGTATTGCTGAATGTATCAGGGCAAGCTACGGCAAAAGTTTTGTGGGACAAGTAAGGGACTTTGTACCAATCTAAGTCTCTAGTGAATAAGCTGTTCCTATGGAAAAAGTTGTATAACCTGAGGATGAAAGATGGAGACTCGGTAACAGAGCATCTGAACGCATTTAATACTATGGTAATTCAATTATTATCTGTTTATATTAAAATTTCAGATCAAGATAAGTGCATCAGTTTGTTGTGTTCTCTACCAGATTCATGGGATAGTCTGGTTATTGCAATAGGTAGCAATGCAAGTGCCTTGCAGTTTGATGAAATAGTCTCATCCTTGTTGATAGAGGAGATGAGACGGAAAAATATGGAGAGCCAGAACAAAAACAAAAATAAGTCATCGAGTGGGAGATCTAAATCTACAGGAAAAACTGTAAAGGTGGTTTGTTGGAAATGCGGAAAGGAAGGGCACTACAAAAGGGACTGTAAATCTAAAGCTCCTGACAAAGGAAGGGATCTCATGATGCTCCTTTTACAGAGGTGAAAACCACCTCAGATGAAGGTGGGGATGTGTATTTGGCTTCTTCAAGTACACATGTAGATCATGAGGCATGGTTGATTGACTCAGGTGCATCCTTTCACTTCACACCCCATAGAGAGTGGTTCTGTGAGTATGAGAAATATGATGGTGGTGATGTATTCTTAGGAGATGATAGGAAGGCTAGGATCATTGGTCGCGGAAAAGTAAAGTTGAAGTTGCAAGGTGGAAGGGTTAGAACCCTTCTGGGTGTTCTGCATATTCCTGCATTGGCTAGAAATCTTATTTCTGTAAGTAAGTTGGATGATGCAGGTGTAAAAACAATGTTCGAGAAGGATACCTGCAAGATGGTTCGAGGAGCACTGGTATTGATGCGGGGAGTTCGGATTGGAACTCTGTATAAGCTGCAAGGTAGCACTATTGTTGACGGGTGCAATAGTTCTATGGTTCCTGAAAATGGAGCAGAAAATCTAGTGTTCTCTGGAGAGAGGACCATGTTGTGGCATCAAAGGCTTGGACATATTGGAGAGAAGGGTCTTTGAATACTTCGTGGTAAAGGTATGGTAGAAGGTATGAGTAATAGCTCTCTAGATTTTGATTTCTGTGAAAATTGTGTATATGGGAAGCAGAATCGGGTGAGTTTCCCCTCTGGTGGTAAGAGGACGAAACAAATATTAGAGCTTGTGCACAGTGATGTGTTTGGACCTGTGAAAGTTCCATCACTGGGTAAGTCTGTGTACTATGTATCATTTATAGATGACTTCTCAAGGAATACATGGATATATTTCCTTAAGAAGAAATCTGAAGTCTTTGACAGGTTTAAAGACTTTAAGGCTCTGGTGGAAAATCAGACAGAGAAGAAGATAAAGGTACTGAGGACAGATAATGGTGGAGAATTCTGCAGCAAGGAATTTGAAGAATTCTGTAAGAAGTGTGGTATAGCACAACAGAAGACTACTCCATACACACCTGAGCAAAATGGAGTTGCAGCAGGAATGAACAGGGCGTTGATGGAAAGGGCAAGAAGCATGCTCAATGGTGGTTAGGACAGGAATTCTGGGCAGAGGCGGTGGATACTGCATGTTACCTGGTCAACGGGTCACCTTCATCATGTTGGAGGATAAGACTCCTCAAGAGGTATGGATTGGTAAGAAACCCTCTCTTTCACATCTGAGGGTATTTGGATGTGATGCATATGTACATGTTCCAAAGGAGAAATGAACCAAGTTGGGTAGTAAATATGAAAAGTGCATCTTTATTGGGTATAAGGATGGTTTAAAGGGTTATAAGCTTTGGAACCCAGTAACAAGGAAGGTGGTGTATAGCCGAGATGTGGTGTTCAGAGAGGTGAAAGATGTTATTAAACATGAAGTCCAACCAAAGGAACTTGAGAAGATAGAGTTGAGCTAAAGGAGGAAGAATCAGACTCTACAATAGAGGAGGAATCAGA
>APFE031363754.1:34766-227266 GCA_000404065.3 Pinus taeda
GATTTTGGGATCCAGGGGAAAATCTCTGTGTATATGTGTTTTATGTGTTATGCTCTCGCATTGTTTATTTTCTATGTTTTAGAATTCGTATGCAAGTAATTTCTATACGAGGTTAAAACCTACAATAAAGTCTAATTTTGTAAAGGTTTAGATCCCTAAGTCTTATAACTAAGGAACATAAGGGTAGTGGTCCCCCTCGCCTAGGAGGGTCAAGCCTGATTTTGTAAGGAATTGGATCCATAAAGAAATACTTATAATTAAGGAACACATGGGTAATGATCCCCTTCATCTGGGAGGATCACGCACAATTTTGTAAAGAGTTAAGTACATAGATAAATACTTGTAACCAAGGAACACAAGGGTAGTGATCCCACTAGTCCCATGGACCCAACATTCAATAGAACTCAATTTAATCTATTGTCCACTCTAGCCTTCAAATTATTTAGCTAATTTCTTCAAAAGAAAATGCTTTGTGACTATTTATGTACATGTGACTGTTTGCTTCCATGTGGCACTATCTAAAACCTACAAATATCCAACTACCATAGATTATTATATGTCAATGTTCCATGTGGGGAGATCTAAGTGGTCAAGAGATCCCCAATTGTCATAACTAAAGATACTACAGATAGTGTGGCACTAAGTGCATTGTCACATGGAACCCTTTGATTCATTCAAGTCATATTAATGATATAGTCTTACTTCTATAAGCACAAGTACTCATTATGTCATGCCAGATGAGAAATACATAGTGACACCCTTCACTTTTGAGGAAATTTTAAGCCTTGTGCACTTATTTCCTAAAGTTTCTAAATCCCCTTCCTTGCTCTAAACTTAAGACAATATTGGAAATTTTTTTTGTCACCGAGTCGACTAGGGCATCATGATATAAAGGCCTTAATTCATCTATCCTTTTAGACCCGTAAAATATAATTATATCTCATGTTGGGTTTTTAGAAAAACTTCTTGCAAGCTAAAAAACAAATGAAGTAAAATCCTCCCACCATAGTAGACATCAAATATTTGTATAGGCTGATGAAACCTATCTTGACATCTAGAGAACAAAACACTTACATAATTTTAATGAGAGAAAGGTTTTTCTACTTACATTTAGGATGTGCTACATTGCCATGTGTCATCCTCTCGCACTACCATGTCTTCTCAATGCTCCTTGCTCTCAACATCTAAGCCATGATGAAAAACTTGATTGGTCCTCATACTTGCTTAGTTATCCTCATTGTTATTTCCTCATACTATCCAACTCAACATCCTTGCTCATTATCATGCATAAATGGATTCTTCTTTCTAGGCCAAAAATTGTTTATGTGGAATCTCAATGCCAAGTGGCCCTTCATCACTTGTCCATGTTAGTTCATTCACACATTTTGTGCTTCCCTATGAACCTAAAGTGCTATGAAACCCATAAATTTAAGGTTTGGTGCATGGGGAGATTATAGAAATTGGGAAACACAAGGAACCTAAATTCGTTTGCCCATGTTGACCTAAAAAAGGAGAAAATGAAGTTTAATTAAAGCATCAAGCCTTTGGGTAAGAATTGATACACTGAAAAACATAAAGAATTAAGTCCAGCTAGACATATAGAACAAATAACACTTTAAAATGAGCCTAAAGGCATATTTGGAATCCAAAAATTTATTTAGAGAGTTTGAATTTCTTCAATGCAAAATCAATTCATATTAGAAAGTCCACTTCAATATCAACTATAAAAGAAATAACTAAAAATATAACCCCCTCAATCAAACCTTAATAGAGGAAAAGATTAATGAGTGTATTCATTCTCATGTAATATTATGGAAGAATAACTTTTGAATTGATGTTTCCATAAGAGTTTGCACAACAAAGAGACAAATCTACGTGATAATTATTCTGAAGAAAATCTTTCTTCAGATAAAATTAAAAAGTTAGAGTTAAAACAACGTCCTCAACACATAAAACTCAAATAAAACTTTTTCTTATACTAATAAAAAAAAACTTTTTTGAAACATTTTCCCTTGTAACTATACTCTTTTTACTTAATACTCCTATATAAACAAAACACTAAAAAATTGTATGAACAAAACACTACAAACAAGGTTTACTTTTCACAACAAGAACCTATACCCTTTCTCAATGATACCATTAAATAACCAAAACAATATAAATAGAATTACCTCTATAAAAAATACTATCTTCAAACCAATTTTTAACCTTTAAAATAATATTTATTAAAAGATCATAATCCTTTTCCTTAGAATTTTGTTTCTTTGCTAAACCTTTTATATAAAAATAATAAATCGTTTTCCTCACTCCATTTTTTTTCTTTGATACCCTTCAGAATAACAATTCTTTCCGCTTATTTCCATAATTAATAAGTCTAGCCCAAACTACACAACCACCTCCACACACATGGCTATTGTATCATTAATTTATAACCATTTACAATGCATGTCTTTTGGTGGGCATGGAGAATGTGATTCCTTCCTCACCATGCAGATTTCATCACAATATCATTGATGGTGGTAAGTACACCGACATGTCAGAGAGTTGTTGGCCTATTCCCAATGGAGTACTAAACACATTATAAATGTGTAGAATTGGCATATGTGAATTGTGCTTTTCTCATGACCAAAGTTTATAGTATAATTATGAAATCCGAAAGATAAGGTAGGTGACCTTGTTATTCCTACCCCACAAAATTTATTTAATAATGATGTAAACAAATATTTTATTCAACAATGCTTGCAATTGTCATGGAAAGACAGCTTGTAGAATTAGTTTTAGGATTATATGTTTTAATTGTAAAAATAAGATTGAAAATGTCTAGAATTTAATTAATAAAAATATTATTATTATTATTATAAAATATAGAATTAATTTATAAATATTATTATATTATTAAAATATATGTATATATATATATATATTTATTTATTTATTTTTAATGATAATGAGTTTGAAAAATTTTAAACTATATTTTAATTTTTATGAATATTGAATATAGTTTGAATGATTGAAATAAATATTGTTTTTTGTGTTTGATTAGTATCGAAAGAGATGTTGTAATGTCTTATTTTATTATCTAAACATTTTGACTCGATCAATATTATATAAAAAATAAAATAAAAAATAAATATAAAACAAAATTAATAACATGAAAATATTTTTACTCATTCAAAACAAAACAACATTAACAAAAATGATGTTAAAATAAAAATAACTTCATGGTATTCACTCATGGTATTGACCCATGGTATTCATGTGGAACATAACTTATTTAAAGGGGGGAATTAAACTAGCCTAGATATGTCTTAACTTTGTATCTACCAAGTGCTAAGATGGATCAAATCTCTTGAGATGCAAATATATTTTAAAGTGAAAAGAGATTTGATCCCTCTCGGAGCTTGGTAGAGCTAGAGTTAAGATTGATCTAGGCTGGTTTAGCTAAGTTCAATCTCTACATGTGATTTATAATGAGTGTTTTTGCATTGAATGACATTCTCCAACCAATATGGAAGAGATGTTGTAATGTCTTGCCCTATCATGTCCTCTCCTGTTATGTAAACAAAAATAATAAAGTAATAAAAATAACCATATGTTAAAATAAAATAAAAAATAAAAAACCATATTGACCTATGGTATTGGCCCATGGTATTAATGTGGAATATAGTCTATTTAAATGGGGAAAGACCAACCTAGATCCATCTTAACTTTGGATCTACCAAGCACCCAGAGGGATCAAATCACTTTTCACTCTAAAAGAGGTTCGCACCTCAAGAGATTTGATGCCTCTTAACGCTTGGTAGATTCGGATTTAAGATGGATCTAGGCTGGTAATTAGGCATAATACACCTCAACTTATCCTCCTTTTAGAAGCTAGGTTCCACCCAATAAGAGAAACACTATGATCTTATACTTAGTTCAAAACAAGCTAATTAACATGAAGAATGAATGGATTTCTATGACCACTTCAAATATCATTAAAAGTCACTTTAAGACTCAAAAAAAAGTTGGACTAGAGATGTTATTTATTAGTTAAAACATCGAGGTATATTAGAGGACACCCTCCAAAGATATAAGTACTGCCAAAAGCGTTATCATAACTAATTTTAAATAGAAAATGTGAGTAATATCGAGA
The DNA here is from genome assembly GCA_000404065.3 of Pinus taeda. Classification (NCBI taxonomy): domain Eukaryota; kingdom Viridiplantae; phylum Streptophyta; class Pinopsida; order Pinales; family Pinaceae; genus Pinus; species Pinus taeda. The sequence goes on from APFE031363754.1 coordinate 38,902, forward strand.
ATGAAAATAAAATTAAAAAGGTCAATTATTAAAAAGAAAACATTAACTTCAAGTTAGAAGACCAAAATTATCATTTGTGTGCCAAGAGGCGCTCTCCTATGAAAGAGATGTTGCAATGTCATGTATTGTCCTGCTATGTTATGTAAACAAAAATAATAAAATAATAAAAATAAGAATAACCATACGTTAAAATAAAAATAACGTATTGACCCATGATATTCATGTGGAATATAACCTATTTAAAGGGGGAAAGACCAGCCTAGATCTATCTTAACACCATATCTACCAAGTGTTGAGAGAGATCAAATCTCTTTTCACTCTAAAACAGGGTTGCACCTCAAGAAATTTAATACCTTTTGGCGCTTAGTAGATTTAGAATTAAGATGAATCTAGATTAGTCTTATTATAACTTTAAACCTTATTAAATGAAAACTTCTCAAATATAAAAATATGCATACTCGTATATAATATAAAAATATTTAATAAAAAATTGTTTTACATTTTTTTATTAAAAAATCATTATTTTGTTTTCTCTTACTTATTTTCTATTTGCAATTAATATATTTATTATAAATATTTTTGGCTTTATTTCGGGAATTTTTAATTTTTAAGTTTTAATACTATAAATAAAAATGAATATTTCTCTTTGTAAAAAGGAAAATAAAACAACTAATATAATTACTACAAGAAGAAAGATAGAATTGGATAATAACACAAGAAAATGTATCTTATTTAAACGGTTTTTTGATATTTTTTATATTATAATATAGCATAATTTGAATAGGTGTAATAGTTAAGAATATGTGTTTTTTGTCTGGTTATTTTAGAAATAAGACTACTTAAATAGACTATTGCGTGCTTTACTTGTCATTATTTACTGGGGTGTTTGGATCGCCCGAAACTAGTCAATCTTTAGAGATCTTGTTTCCTACCTAAGGAAGATAGCAGTGGAATGCATTGCTATTTTAAGTCATTATCCACAGATCAAATGCATAGCTCCTATTAGACATATATGAGAGGAAATTATTAACGATGAAATTCTCTAGGGTTTTTATGATAGGGCAACTCAAAACAACGAGCTTCATGTAGGTGGTAGCTTCATTCTCTTTATGTTCAACATTCTTATCATGTAAAATTTGGCCGAGGCGATGGTACCAATAACTGGGCCGAGACATTGGCATGTAGATCTTTAATTGCCTTTGCAGCGGAAAAAGGGTGTGAATGTTCACAAATAATGGGGGACTCTTTGTTGGTGGTAAATTGGGTGAATGGTGTGCAATATTGCAGGAGCATTTATTTGGAAAACATTGTTATGGATAGTAGAAGGCTATGTCTTGACTTTGCACAATTCTCTTGCAGGCATGTTTATAAAGAAAGAGGGAGGGAAGTAGACCAACTTTCTAAAGCATGCCTTCTCTTGGACAACAGCCTCTGGTAGGTAACATAACACATTGGTCCGCTACAAAGTACTATCACAGGCCTTATGAGGACATGATTTAGGTTGTTGGGGGGCTAGGCCTAGCCCGATGATACAATCTTATATTTTGGCTTTGCTTTTATATCTTGTTGATATGCGTATTTCTGGTCCCTTGGTTGATTGTTATTTTTGTTTTGGTTTTCCACTAGTCTTCTTGACAGTGAAATGCTCACTTTTTGTTGTATCTGTCCCTTCCCTTAAAGGGCTTCTATGGCACTTGATGCTTGATAGGTTTTCCAATGGCTATTCTTGGCAAATTTGTTTTAGATGGTTTTGTTTCTGGAACCATGACAATTTTCTATATACTGGAAGTCTACAATTTCGAGTATGCCTCTCACTAATGGGCATCCTTACTTCTCCTCTTTCAAAAAGGGACAAATCTTGGAAATGCACTGGTTTCTTGATAGGTGTATGTGCAAAATGTAATTTTGTTAATCTTATTAATAGAATTACAGTTTTTTCTTTGGAAAAAAAAAAAACAAAAAACAAAAAACAAAAAACAAAAAACAAAAAACAAAAAACAAAAAACAAAAACATGTGTTTCCTAATAAGAAGTTACACATTTAAAAAATAATAAAAAAAGTATGTAAACCTCAATAGACTTTAATAATAAAACTACTAATAAAGCGATGTGTTATCTTATTAAAAAAAATTATATACAAATTTAATGTCCCTAATAAACTATAACTTAAAATAAATATATATTATCAAATAATTAAGATAATTTTATATTTTAAAACATTACAACCTTAAATAAAATATTCTCACGAACCATTTCAATATAATTTCAAGTATCACTTTCTCAATTCCACTCATAAAAATTCTAAAACCTCATCAAAATAAAACGCATTTCCGATTTAAACTACTTATCTCACTTCAAACAAAACAAAACAAAACACACATATACATATACATATAACTCAATAAATAAAAGACCAAAATTCAACTATATTCACCTAAAACTTATAAAATCTCATCCATTTGTCAAATTAAAGATGAAGTATAACTTAAGTTAACCATGGGATGGTGCTCCAATGTCACCTTTATCATGCAACACATACTTGATGTAATACTTGGTTCAATACTCAAAGAAGAGCTCGTACATCTCTATCGAAGGGGATTCTACTAAATTCACCCAAAATTTATAAAATCTCGTCCATTGTCAAATTAAAAGTATAATTAAAGTTGATCATGGGTATGATGCTCTAGGATCACCTTTAAATATTTTGTGTGATATTTGGTTCAATTTTCGAAGAAGAGCTCTTTACATCTCTATGGGAAGGGTTTATACTAAATTCACCTGAAACTTATAAAATTTCATCCATTTCCCAAATTAAAAGTAAAGCATGATTAAGGTTGACCATGGGTATGGTGCTCCAATGTCACCTAAAACTTACAAATCTCATCCATTTATTAACTTAAAGTAAAAGTATGTTTAATGTTGACCATCAATGTTGTGCTCCAATGTCACCTTTATCATTCAACACATTTTTTTATGTGTAAGACTTGGTTCAATTATCAAAGAAGACCTCTTACATCTCTATTGGCTAAGTAGTTCATTGCCAATTCACTTGTTTTTTAATTATCATTACCTAATGTATTAATTAAATTGATTAATCCTATCCCCATATATATAATAACTTTTTGTTATTTTATTTGATGCAGTATATATTTTTAAAATTTTAAACAATGAATTGTGGTTATTTTAGGTGATTGGGTGAAATGGTTGTTATATTTTCTAACCAGATTCAAATTTCTACTAGTGACATGATGACCTATAATACCTTGATAAGTATTGTTTTAAAAGTTTAGTGCCTATGAATATTGTTGTATTCGCTTCAAGCCTTATGTACTCTTAAGTGTAAATAAGCTCACGGGGGCAATTCAATTGGTGATCATCGTGTTATGAAGTATTATGTAAACCATAGAAATCAATGTTCCAATCCCCCATGGGTAAAAAAAAGCTGTAAGTATCTAACCTTGAAGCAATAATGTCATAAAATTGCTACTTAAGATATTAGAGGCCCGATGGGGGTGTTATGAAAGCATTAATGAGTAGTTTTGAAATGACGACCACCCATACTCCACGCATGCCACCACCCCACGACACATTAATGGGACCTCACCTCCCAAGGAAGGTGGAAAAGGTCCCTTAGCATGTCTTATGTCTCATCTCCTGCGTGAAGTTTGTTTGTTCCACCATGCTCTTCCTCCCAGCTCACTGATTGGCGTTCATGTCGCTCCTTCATTGCATCTTCCGGATGTTGCCTCTGTTTGTCATGCATTTCAATTATTATTTGGTTGTTCAAGCATAGATCCCCTCCCCTGCCTCACTGGATTTCCCCCATCCGTTGGTGGTTTTTTCAGATGGAGAGGGACTAGCCTTGAGCTCGTCATCAATGCAGCCTGCTTGACATGATATTATGGTCAAATTCTTTCATAACTACCTCTTGCAACTTCCCACCAAACTCCATCCCAGCCTTTGTGACTTCTTTCTTCCATCAGTAGCCATGACCTGCCAGTGAACTCATTGTTGGAGTGGAGGTGGTAGTTGCAGTGTTTCAAGAGGCTTCATAGCAAGACTTAGTGTCAAATCCTCAGTTCACAACTTTCATGAATACACACCTCTAGACATCCAAGAACAAATTTATCTCATAGAAAATTCGACAAGAAAGAAAAGTCACTTTGGAGTCAGAGGTCATGGGAGACATAGCCTCTTGTGTTCCTAACACATGCAACACTAAAGGCCATCAGAATCATTATCTTCATACACTGGACTTGTACTAGAATGCTAATCTACTACTAGGAAATATTCTTGTGAATAGGAGACACATTTAGGTCAACATCATACAGAGATTGGATGATTTCAAGGATCTCATATTGGATGTGGAAGGGAGGTTTGTTAGGATTGAGATGGTATTGCTACCCAACTCTCCAATTCCATGACCAAGCAAGGTTGAGAAACAACCCATCAACCTTGTCACCTCATTGTCTTCCTAATGCTCAAGTTCCATGTATTTCATAGTTTCAACCCTTGCTTCTCATGCTTTCTCATCTAGATTATTAATATATTATTTTTAGAGTATATGTCTAGTTTCTTTCCTTGTTAAGTCCAACTCTGTAACTTCTAAGGGCCATCAATTTTGGTTCTTGTTGATGGTTTACCCCATGGTGCGCTAGCATTATCTCTATGCATTTTCAAGTTTTGGACTATCAATTGAGGTTAATTTTAGTTGTTATGCAGTCTATATTCTGCTGGCTCTAGTTTGGTTTCTAAGGTGGTAGGCCAGAGGTAGAAAAAATAATATTTTGGATGTAAATATATGACATATTCAATGCAAAATTACATAGCTAATGTTCAAAAGTGTTATGTTATGATTTAGTGACATATATTCTTATTAATTGAAATTTTTTTTATCAAATTTCCAATTATTTTAATTAATTTAGAGATGCACAAAAGTGATAAAAGCATCATTTTACAATACACAAAACTTGAATTATACTAAAACTCTAATTATGTTTAAAATTTGTGCAATATTTTTTCCTTGATCGATGTGTTGGAATTCATGCTAATAGAGGAGGGGGGGAGCCTGCCACCTTGTCGCCTCCCATTGCATTTAAGAGGGGGGAATGCCATGGCTCTCCCACCCCATGCAATCACACATGTTAACTTGTATTCATTCCTTTCACAATCATATGGCGCCCATTCTCTGTGTGTGAACTCCAGGATTGGTAACTTCGGCGTCATGTTCTTATGTAGTGCCAACGACATTTTGTTTCCATAGGTGGGATATCTTCCCTACAACGCATGCTTTGTGGAGCTTAACTCCGCTTGTCATGGCATATGTCCTGCAACAATTCTTGTAAATCAGCTATGGTTCAAGGGAAAGCTCGTGCCTTTGTACATGGTTTTGTGAGAGTTGTTACAATGCAATCCTAACTCCAGGGATGTAGGCCTTCAATGCATGCATCTGGTGCCAAACATCCATGAGAGGAGAAGGATGATGACAGTCGAGGAGTGACCCCTAGGACGTTGGCAGTGGCTACGGTGGAAGCTCGAGTAGGGGGGAGAGCTGACCGACGAAGGATTTTCCTCAACTTGAAGCATCTCCAAGCTTGGTGGGTTGGTCATAGCTCGGTAATTTGTTCTATGTCCAACTCCTTCAACTCTTTCAATTTGATAGCTTTTGCATGGTGGCTTTTGGTTTATAGTCTTCAATGTGTCTTGGTTATGTGCATTAGTATTAGTGCTTTTGGTTTATAGTCTTCAAAGTGTCATGGCTATGTGCATTGGTATTAGTGTTTTTCGTTTCTTATGGTTGTCTAACTTACCCAAAGTCCCTCTCTCTTTGTTAACCCAATGTCTCAACTTGCGAGAGTATGCTCTAGATATCCCTTACAACTTAGTCTTTACTATGAATTATTTTTACTCCATATTTATCTTACAGTCTTCTCAGTTTCTTTGCCTTCTGGGGGTCGTCGTCTGTCTACCCTATTGTGCCCCGACATACCATGGCTTGACAAGGATCATGCATTGTCATCAAGGGTCTACTGGCAAAGGCCCTCAAGGCTAACTGTGAGCTCAATCCCAAGTTCAAAATGCTACAACTATTTTCCACTCCTCTGGAAATCCAAGAGGAAATCTGCCAACTAGAAGCCTTGACCACTAATGACCATCAAACTTACTCTGATTTTGAAATCATTGAAGTAGCCAATTGGGTTCCTGGCCCTCGACATACCAGGGGAATATATAGCCAATACCTTAACACTATTATCATCCACTGGCAAATAAAGACACTCTTAGGCAAGGTCTTAAAGGAAAAGCACAAGGACCACAGCAAAATCATCTCCTTTTTTAATGAAATTCAATGAGTTCAACACCACCAACGTTCTTGTCTCGTCAATATGGATGCTTAATTAGCACACATAGAAGGTCGTCTCCAATGTGGCCTAAAACATGTAGCCCCAGCAGGTACCAATGCTTAAGATCCAGCCCTAAACACTTCATCAAATACTTGATGTCTCATTCAACCTCTTGGCTCATGTCTTTTACTTTTAGTGGTAAAGTTTATTTCAATAGTTATGGATTTAACAATAACAATTGTTTACATTTTGATAGACCTAGACTATTGTCAATTGTCACCAGTGTTGGTTTCCCTTGTGGTAGACTATGACCAGACTCGGTTTAAACATTGATATCTAGTTTTGTATGAAGTCATTTTGAGGCAATAGAATCTTAAATCATCAAAAAAAAAAGTGCAAGATTATTTTATTAAATTTGTAATTGGAAAAAATGTAATTTTTTACAAGATTAATTGAATTCCAAATGCACTTTTCTCACTATCTTTCACACACTTTACACTTTCTCAACACTATGTGCGTCATTGATTAACATCATTTTTTATCTTTAAAATCTTTATCATATCAATAGGGATGTATATTTTGAAATGGAAAAGAAACTTCTAAATTCAACAATTAGATATCATCACTTTTATTTTTGATACTTACTATCCAATTTTAAACTCACACGAAAATTAACAACATCACTCCAAACATACCATCACCACATTGCCTCCCCAAAACTGACACACATCTAAAATCCATTCTTTGGAAAAATGCTCTTGCCACATATACACGTAAAAGTCCCACTAAAATAGTTCAATGTACATGGATTGTGCCACCGAGAATGATGAGTTGGACATACAACATGCCACGATCAAAACCTTCTCATCCACTTTCACCACACTCATATGAAATTAATTCCAAAAGCCCTGGAATTAGAGAAGGATTCAATCATGTTATTGTTGGGAAGAGGAAGAAAGGCAAATGATCCCTTCTTCTTTGATTTGGTGGATACCTCGGATGGAGGGTTTGAATTCAAGGAGAACAAAGTGCTCAAGTTCCTTGTAATATAGACATGGATGACTGATTTTGGCTACCACGCGCGTGCACCCTCCCTTGCGTCCCCCTGTGATCTACTGTGTCTGCCTGGGCGTTGGCCTCCTGCCATGGCCCCCTTGGATCCGCCTCTAGAGGGGGTCGACACTTAGCGTGCTTTTTCTGAACTGGTGAAATCCCTACCTCCACACCGCCCCAGGCCTGCTCTTTTAAGATTTGTCAAGAAGTTGGATGTACTACAGGAAGTACAGCTACCTCCAGCCCTGCCTTGCATGGCGGCTTTGTCCCTCGCTGAAAAGGGTCTCATAGGACAATTTACAAGCCTTTGGCCTTCTCCTAGAACTGTTCAAAGATGGGTTGAAAGAAACTGGGCTGACAAGATCCAAGGGAAAATCTCCATCAGGTTCTGTGGGAAAGGGTACTTCACATTCCACTTTGAATCCAAAGAGGATAAGGACTTAATCTTTAGAAACGGGCCCTATTTCATGGACTCTAGGGGTCTTTACCTCAACAAATGGACTCCAAACTTTGATCCTGAACTGGATGTCCCTAGTGCTATCCCGGTATGGGTCCATCTCCCTCACCTCCCTCTCCATTGCTGGGGAGATGAGTTTGTTCGTGCCATCAGGAATGCAGTGGGCAAATACATCGATCGCAGTGAACCAAAAGATAACATGCAGGCCTGCGCAAGGATCTGTGTCGAAGTGGATCTTGGCAAAGGTCTACCAGAAGCAATAAAACTGAAAGTGGACGAATGGAGCCATATCCAGCAGCTGGACTACGAGCATATTCCTTTTAAATGTAAGGTATGCCACAAATATGGACACTTTGCCAATAGATGTTCTAAACTTGTTGATGCAGAGAGCGGCGAACAAGAGGGCCATTGGGAAATGGTCAAAAAGAAGAAGTCTTCCCCACCACCCAAACCCTCTCTGGAATCAAATCCTCCAGCTCCCTCTACTTCTCTACCCTCTTCTTCCTCCCCTCCTTCATCTGTCCACACCCCCCAGATACGTCGATCCCTTCTCCCTCTAATCCCTTCCTTGTCTTATCTTCCCTTGATCCATCTTCCATGGATCCTCCTCAACCCCCCCTGAACCTTTCCGAGCCCTCTGATTCCCCTCCCTCTCTGATCATCTCATCGCAAGCCTCTCTAGAACCCTCTCTTTCCAGGCATACCAGAAGCAGCACTAAAGAACATGGAACTGCCAGTGATACCTTTAAGAAGTTGGACCTGGTAGAAATCAACTAAGCAACATAGGGACGAGAACGCTCAGAAAGATATAGCCATGGGAACTCAAACCCCAATAAAGTCTTTCATTCAGGGGCATCAAGAAAAAGAAATAAGTTACAAAGATCAAGAGAGGCGAGCACCTCTCCATGTGCCAAATATCCAATGATGAAAATACTGTCTTGGAACAGTAGGGGATTAGGGCACCCCTCCAAAATTTTCGCCCTCAGATATTTAATCCACAGTGAAAAGCCAGAAATCTTATTGATTCAGGAAACAAAACAGGATCAACAAGTAATGAGAGGCATTATAGACCAATAGAAACAATACAAAGGGTGCGCCAGCGATGCAAGAGGAGCTTCGAGAGGCATCGCCACCCTTTGGGATCACAACAAGTGGAACTACGCTTCATTAAATCTACATCAGCATTGGATCAGAACCGCGCTAGATAACAGAACAAATAACCAAACTGTAATTATTTATAATGTGTACGCCCCCAACCACTACAGAGAAAAGGAATTATGTTGGAGCGATCTTAAGGCTAGTATCAATGGTGAGCTAAGCTTAAATATCATAGTGGCAGGTGACTTCAATCTCATTCTTCATGCCAATGAAAAAAGGGGAGGCAGCTTTTCTCCAGATCCCTTCAGAGGCCGGCTAGAGGCTATCATTCAAGACCATGATCTAGTGGACGTTGCCCCAAAAAATCGCAGGTACACATGGAGCAACCACAGACTTGGATTTGGCAACATAATGGAACGATTGGACAGGTTTCTAATCAACATTTCGTTTCTTTCCTCCTCCGTAGGATATGTCAATGTTCTCACCTCATCAACCTCTGATCATTATCCCATTACCCTCGCACTAGAAACTCACTGTCCCCTTGGGCCCATTCCGTTTAAATACAACCCTCTCTGGAATGGGGCTCCAGTAGTCAGAGAAATAGTTCAGAGAACTTGGAATCAGCATGTAGAAGGATCCCCGGGTTTCATTTGGGAAACCAAACAAAGAAAATTCAAACAAGCTATCAAAGAATGGGCAAGAGTCAATTATAAGGAACATGAGGAGACCAAAAAGAAAGTTAAGAGCGATCTAAAGAATATCCAGAGAATGATAGAAGAACATGGCCTCTCACAGCAGAGTATGGAGCAAGAAAGGATTCTCTATTCTCAATTGAGTCACATAAACAGGGAAGAAGAATCCAAATGGTGACTAAAATATAGGCAACTCTGGCTCCAAGGTGGAGATAAAAATACAACATCTTTTCATAAGCAGGCCACAACTCGAAACTCAGGAATAATGTAAGCTCAATCTTGGATAAGGAGGGCAATCAGCAAAACACCCAAGAGGCCATTAGAAATGCTACTACTGAATACTACAAAGATCTTCTTACCGAAACCAAAGGAGAAGAGGATTATGCTGAGCTTCTTCAATACTTACCCAAAGGCCTCAACAAGGATATGAATGACAGCCTGAATAAAGAAATCGAAGAAGAGGAAATAAGAAGTGTGATTTGGACTCTGAATCCTGACAAGGCTCCTGGGCCTGATGGATTCCCCATATGTTTCTACAGGTCGTTATGGGGTTTAATAAAAAAGGATCTAATCAAGATGATCAAGTGGATTTAGCGGAAGGGTAAGATAAGTGGTTACACCAATGCCACTTTCCTTGCCCTCATCCCTAAAGAAAATCGACCCTCCTCTTTCTCTCGGTTTAGGCCCATATCCCTCTGCAATTCCCCATACAAAATCTTGTCCAAAATCTTAGCATCTCGACTCAAACCTCTCCTCCCCTCTCTAATTTCTGAAAATCAAGGAGGGTTCTTGCCCAATAGACAAATCACTGATTCTATTCTTCTTGTGAAAGAAGTTGTTCACTCGAGTCTCTCCAGGAAGGAGAAAGGATTCATCCTCAAACTTGACTTGGCCAACGCATTTGATAGAGTTAGGCACTCCTTCCTCTTTGTTGTTTTAAAGAAGATGGGGTTTGAGCTACCCTTCCTTAGCCTTATCTCTGCACGCATCTCTGGGCCATGGATCTCCCCTTTAGTTAATGGAAGACCGGGTGAAGCCTTTCAATCCTCCCAGGGTCTCAGATAGGGTTGCCCCCTCTCCCCTTATCTTTTCATTCTCATGGCAGAATCCTTTAGTCAAGCTCTGAACCACAACAGAAGAGTGGGTCTCATTACCGGTATAAAATTCGGGAATGGAGCCAAGAATATCAACCACTCACAGTTCGTTGATGATACCTTGCTCATTGGAGGAGCCTCCACCACCATAGCATGGAGGTTCAAGATTCTTCTTGATCAATTTATGGGGTTCTCTGGAGGCCTGATCAACCAGTAAAAAAGTTGTATTTATGGATGGAATGCTCCAAATCAGGTCATTCACAACATTGCAAATATTTTTGGAGTCTCTTGCAATTTAGATTGGACTCATTTCTCTTACCTGGGCATGCCATTGAGCCTAGGACCTTTAAAAGTAGGAACTTGGGACAGTATCATTGACAAGATGAAGAGGAAAGTTCAGCAATGGGGTTCAATGTGGCTCAATCCAGCAGGCCGTCTCATTCTTCTTAAATTACGTATCTCTTCTCTACCCCTCTATCGCTTTTCTCTTTTCCAAGCCCCAACTTCCTTTCTCCACAAAATGGAAGTTGTTCTCCGCCATTTTCTCTGGCAAGGAGGGAAAAAAGACAAGAAGAAATTCAACCTTGTCAGTTGGAAACAAGTCATTCAGGCACAGGACAGAGGAGGTCTAGGTATTAGGTCCCCCACTTTTACTAATCTTGCCTTCAGAGGGAAGATTGTTTGGAGGCTCATCACTAGCCCTCTTGCGTGGTGGAAGCGGGTTCTGGAAACCAAATATTTGAACTCCCCCAGATAGCAGCTTCTAGACTCTGATATCCCCAATAGGGACTCCTCAAAAATTTGGCGACTATGGAAAAAAGCTATTCCTCTCATGATTCAAAATATTTCCAAAGTTCCTAGGGGTGGAACTAGCATAAACATTGGGGCTGATAAAATCTTGGGACAACAGCCAATAAACAGGCATGATGAAACTATTCCTATTCTGACTTTCCTCAACAACATGGGAATCTTTTATCTAGATCAAATCTCTAGATGGGATCCTTTGTCTCATATCTGGCTTGGATGGACCTTTCCTGCTATCCCCAGTGAACTTAATTTTAGTCTATCCGCTCTTCTGTCTCCGCTCCACAGTAAAGCTCCCATCAAAAAAAATGAGAAGGACGGCTTCCGTTGGGACCCCTCAAGATCAGACTACTCTATTCAAGCAGGACACCAGCATATCAGTTATAGCACCTTTCCCATGCCATTATGGAACCACTGGAGAATCGTTTGGAAATCAGAGGCGTTACCCAAAATCAAATTCTATACATGGACCCTTCTCAAAGGGAAAATCTTAACAGTAGAGAACCTGCAAAAGAGGGGTATTAACAGCCCATCTCGCTGCCCTAACTGCTGTGGCACTGAAGAAACTATGCACCATCTTTTTGTCGACTGTCCCTATGTTGTGGACTGTTGGAAAAATTTATTCCTCATTGATAAGTTACCATGGACTGCCCAACAATCTATAGGGGAAGTGATTCTTGCCTGGAAAAAGAGCTGTCCCTTGGGCATTAAGGGAAGCAACCTAGCGAAGAGAGTATGGAATACTCTCCCCTACACCATGCTGTGGGGTATCTGGCTAGCAAGAAACCAGAGAATTTTTAAGGATAAAAATTCGGCGTCAAGAATTGTAAGTAACAAGGCAAAGAATCTTGCTCTCGAAACCATTTCAGTCAAAACCAATAGTAACATTGATGTAACAAAGTACAATGTTGAGGAAAGAAGTTTCATTAGTTACATCTTAGATAAAAACAACAACATTCAGAAAGGCAATACAGGGAAAGCTCAGCGCAGTCAGAAAACCCATTCATGGAAAATCAGGGTAAGAGAGGAGGAGTTTGCCAACTGGTTACAAAATTGCAACAACTACTACCTGTTCTTTGACAGAGCATCTAAGTCAAATCCACAAATAGTTGGAGCAAGAGGCTTGATCCTAAATGCTAATGGGGAATGTGTTCTCTATTACGAATGGGGTCTTGGGAACTTATCCAACAACAGGGCAGAAGCGTTGGCTCTTCATCAGGGGTTAATGCAACTCAGCAGGCTAGGGATAAGAACAACAAAGATTTTTGGAGATTCCTCGGTTGTCATTAGCCTTATGATCCAACCAAAAGTGTCTACCAACATCCTCCTTCAGCAGGTTATCCAAAGATGCCAGCTCTTGAACCAAACAATGGGCAACCTGCAGTATCATCACATCCTCCGCAATCTTAATAAGCATGCTGACAGACATGCCAACAAGGCTTGTGAAAGGATTATGGGCAGCTTATGTTGCAATGTTGAGGAGAGTCATTAACCTTTGCCATGACCCGATTCTGTTTACCTTTCAACAAACCAATTTTCACTGACATAAAGAAGTGGTCTCAGGCCTTCCAAACATCCATCAAATCCTTTAATTGTAACAGGATTTGGCGCAGATCCGATTCCCCCAAAGGTTTGCTCCTTTTAAGTACTATCGTTACCTCCTCCCTTCACACTCTCGCCTATTTGAACTTTATGAGTAGTTTCCCAGTCACCCTTTGCCTTCCTCCGGATTCCCCTTTTTTCCCCGAGTTCGATTCTTGTCCATCCTGCCCATCTCCATGTAATCACTCAGCGTCCTTACTTTCAATAGATCATTCGTTTGCTATCTCGTAGAACTCTGGTGGCCGAGAGGACTTGTTTGTTTCCTTACCTGTTAGAACTCATAGACAGTTCTCCACTGCTATCGATCTTCTCTAGCACAGCGCCCTTCCACTTCTTCAACAGCTCAATCATCGGTCTATAAGAGGCAGCCAAGCGAAAGAGCCCACCGCGGTTCTGAATCATATGAAGAACTTCTCCAACAACGAAATCCCAAATCCTTCAAGCACCAACCATAAAGAAGGTGAAGAAATCTCGGAGGTACACATAGCACGACATAACAACCACATTAGTATGGATCAGAAATGATTTGCCAATGTCAATTTTTGCTGCTCCAATTTGTAAGAATCTATTCCTGTTGAGAATTTCTTAAAACCAGAATAAACAAGATTAAGGAGATCTTTCTACTATGTAACTCCTCAGATCTTGGCTTACTTCGGCATCTATTGTATTTCAGGAGTCCTGACTCCCTTCCTTTTTTCCGAGATTAATATAGCAACCGAATTTGTAAAAAAAAAAATATAGACATGGATGACCAAGTCCATGTGGGAAGACAATGTTAATTAATTAATTCTTTTATTTATTTAATTTGAATGTTTCACTTTTCTTTTATTGAAATAATATTGCATCTCATGTAACTTTTTGTCTTTTTGTGTATTTTTAAAATTAAGTTTGATTTATTATTATAAAAAAATTTGTTGAGAAATATTTTTACGAATTAATATCGATTGATGTTTATTAGTCATTTAATTTATATAGAAATTTTATTTTCAATGTGTTTTTTTGCACCTTTTTTCTTTTTTGTGGTTGGTTCAATTTCTCCTATATTTGTGAAAGATACATTAGGAAGCTCCTTTAAGTATTCTTTATTGAGCTGAGAGACACTCTAGAACACAATGTGGAGGAGATATTTCCGTTAGATGAAATGTTAAATAAAAAAAATGATAATAATAAAACATAATGTCATCTCAATTAAAAGTAATAAAATGTAAAAATAAACGAAATAATAAATCGATTCAATTTGCTTTGTTATATTGTAATTTTATTTTTAATCAATAAAATTACAAACGGTTTATCTATAGAAAAAATCATAATATTCACAACACATTAAAATAAATTTAAATAATAACAATTTATATTTGTAGTCATGATATTTCAAAACATATAATTATTTTTTGACAAAATTGAGTAAAGATTGTATTAAATATGCGCTTGATCGCAACAAATACATGGTAGATTCATTACATTTCAATTTCTTCCATGGGATCTTCCACTGAGGAACTAACTAAGATCATGGGAGACAAATCCCTGTAATTTCTAGAGGTACTACAATTGAGTCCTACATGTTTACAAGAGTAAATTCTTTGCGAGCATAATAAAATGCAAAAACAATAAATTGAGCTAGTTGGGAGGCTTTTGTAACAAAGATTCCACGCGGAGTTGGGATCCTGAAGCAAAGTTAACATTTGTTTCGCGTTGCCACTTTTCTTTATTGGATTTCCTTCCTCTTGTGAGAGGTGGTTCCACTGTATTCAAGGAGAGGGATTTTCAGCGTTGCCTTCCATGCATGAATTCGCATGAGCTGCTCTAACTGCCATAACTTTCTGGTAAAGCTTTGGGGTAGATCTCTTCATTTCCACAAGTTTGGAGGGTGTCAATGGCAATGCTATTTCTTAAAAAAATGAGTCTAACTCTGGAGAGGCGACCTAAGAAGGAGATTTCTCTGCATTCTCCACCAACACTTATGTATTTCACTAATCTTTATTTGGGGTTTGATCTTGAGGGGTATCTTCATCTTTATTTGGGGTTTGTGCTGGTTGGAAACTAGCTTCTTTAGAAACAGGGGCTTGGGCCTCCTCACCTTTTTTTCGTTGGGGTTAGTTTCTGGCAAAGTTCCCATGAGTATGACAATTGTTGCACTTGAAAAGAATTTTCTCATAGTCCAATTCTTGGATATGTCTCCATTCTCCTAGATTTATCTTTAAGGCCTCCGATAAACCTTCATTAACACTTACCTCAACATAGATGCGAGCACAAGAAAATTAACCTCCTTTTGGTTCTACTTTATCCAAATGGTGACCAAACTTGTTTCTTATGTCTTAATGCATCATGCCTCCAAAGATGAAGAGGGAGGTGTGGCAGTTGGACCCACACCGACACGACAGTGATCTTAGAATTTGGGCTGAAATCAAGAGTCCATGGAGTGATAAAGAGGCATCTAGACCCCATGAAATATGGTCCTAATATGAAAATCAAATCTCTTTCTATTTTGCTGAGAACGAAAAAGACATAAAAGCCCTTACCTATTGAAAATAAAGTTACCTGACCTTAAATCTTAGGGGCCCATTATTCCACGATTCAGGTTTCAATTGCTTTTGGATTCGACCACAAGCCCATAAACTTGGCAACCAATGCTTTTTATGAGAGAGATAAGGGTCTCTTGCATGGATATGAAGGAGAGAGTTCCACTGCAGGGATCTTAGCTAATTTCTTCTCAAATTTGGGGGGAGGGGGCGAGGGGGGGGCAGGGGCGGTTGGGTGGGAAGAAGACCCCTACAATTTTGTAGCCTACAACAAAGCTTTGAAGACAACCACATCCTCCATGGCATGGTGAACAAAGGAAAATCGACCAACAAAGGGAGCCTTACTCCAGATTTGCAACACCTCCAACAAAACAGGCTTGAGTCGAATGCCTTAGGCATGTGATCCAAGATCTTTTGCTTATAGATGCATTAAAGAATTACATGCATAAATTGTAGCTTAACATAGAAATTTAATGTACACATGAGAGAAGAGGAGAAACACATAAAGCATGAAAGAAAACAAGAAGACTTGATAACGGAGTTTGTCCGACTTGGACTACGTCTCTGGGCCCTGCTCGATCAATGGGGAGGCTTGCATTCATTAAGTGGCATGAGAAAGAAGAGTATAAGCATCAGTTACAACAAAGGAGTTTTATACCTCCATACTGAAAAATGGCCGAAAAATGCAGAACTATGATGGAGAAATGGACAACACCATTGCTTTCGTGGCGTCGAGAAATGTTGAAACCATATAAAATTTGTTAAAATCTGACAAAGTGAAATTTCGGCCCTCCTGCAAAATTCTGCCTCGAATGCGTGTACCTCCTCCTCCTGGGTGGACTGATAAGCTGCGTTTAAATAACAAATAGGTGGCGGATTTTCAACAAAATAGTTATAGCGTAGTTGGTGGAAGATCCGGTTAATACAGAGGAGGTTGGGCGGTCAAACCTCGCCTCCTCCTTTTTTACATAACAAATTTCTTTATAAAAAAATTGGTTGGGTCGGGCCTGCCCATCATACCCTCACTGGCTCCATCGTAATTAAGGTTGGCGGTGGTTCTTTTGGGCATGGTTGGGTCTGTGCCCTAAGGGTCGGCCCACCAGCCGTTATAAATTGAGTGTGGTGTAGGCTGTGGGGTGCTGCCCACCTCGTTTGTTGCTGCGTTCCATTGGAGGGTTTGGGGGTCGTGGCCCACCCCTCCACCATATATATTATTTTGTTATGTGCGGATAATATTTGGGGTGGCGGGGTTGGTGGCCTGCCACCCATTTTTTTATATATATTTTTGTTATATCAACCAAACTGGGCATTTTTGAAAATTCGGTTTTTGATCGAAGGAGTCGTTTTAACCAAGCGACAATTTCGCCCGGAATCTGGCTGAAGTTGGCCGGATTCCATCTGCCAGAAAAGTTGAAATTGTGTCCTTGTTAATCCTACCCAGTCAGCAAATTTTCAACCCAACTTTGACTACTTCTATCTCCTTCATCCGGACTCGGATTGGAGTGTCGTTCGCACCGTTGAAATTAGGGCGACGAGCACTTCGATCTGATGTCAAGTTCATTGCCTTTCCACCAATTTGAATTTTGAGCCTTTTCCATGCCACTGGTGTTTGGAGATCCACCTGGATCAATCCTCCCCATTGAGGAGCTTTTGGATCCCAAAAGCATTTACACTTAACACATTATTTGTGTCCTTTCAACCCATACTTTCGATCACCTGCACGCAAAACTAGTACATTTTTTTGCAATCATGCACACCACACATGACTTAACAACCCTTCCTTGCCAAGAGTTTATAACACACACTCCTTGGCCAAGGATTACATAAAAAGTAATCAATACCTCAACTACTAGCAAAGAAAGGCCAAAATATCATCGTTGTGATTTGAAGTGATAGGAAACACACCATAAATTTTACATTTACTTGCAACATATGATTTATAATGGTGGCCATAACAAGCTACTACCTTAGAATAACCAAGTTAACAAAGTAGACCACTGTGAATGGGGTGGTTTCATTTGCTGAACATGTTCACCTTTCAGCTTCTCAAGCAATGTTTCCAGAGCATGGATTATCGAACATGCCGTTTGTTGGTGTCCCTCTTTGTTGCAATGGCTACAACGATTATTTTTCCTCCAAACTTTTGGGGTTGCCTTGGGGTGCTTTTCCCTGGTGTTCCTCCGATAAGTGTTTATGGGGCAGACTGTGAGGAGGGAATTTCATCGTCTGTCGTTGGCTGGTTACTAGCTTTATTGAAGCTTTCTCCTAATTCCTTTATGGTGTATCCGAGTCCTGCATGACGTGGAAATTCCTCGACTTCGATGGGGTTTACGATGCCTTGGCCTTTGATGCCGAGGCTCTTTCCTTGATAACCCATCTTCTTCAATAGTTGGGATCCAATCCCTATAGTATGTTTTTCAAAAGAAGCAAATTCATCATCATGAAAATCATATGAAATCGAGGAATCGCTTTTTACCTCTGGATAGCAATGCTGCAGCTTTTCCAAGGCTTCATCCTTGGCTTGCAACTGGCGTAGTAATCTTTGTTTTTCTTCCCTTGCCTCCTGCAGAAGCCTCCTTAGCTCAACATTCTCTTCTTGGATGCGGTGGTTGATCTCCTCAAGTTCTTGGAGTCCTACTGCGAGGAGTGCCCTTTTCGTTATGTATGTTCAAATCCTTGATTCATGGCTAGAATCAAACCCCAAATCTATGGGTCATCCTGTCGTGATCCCAAGGGTTGCAAACTTCGTTTCATCGCCAGAATCAGACCTAAAGTCAATGGGCCTACCTCATGCAAATCCTGCAGCTGCGACCTTCTCATCTTCCTCTGACTCGGAATCTTGGTTTTGTTGCATGGTGGTGACGACCTTCTACTTCCCCTTTCTATCATTCCTTTCAGGTCTCAGCTCAGGGTGCAACTTCCAACAATTTTCTTCATCATGCCCCTCTTTCTCACAATGTGTACAAGAGGGATTTGCTCCCCTTCTCTTGGCTATTGCGGGTCTCTTTGGGTGGTCATCCCATTCAGGTATTCCCCTGTTTTCCAAATGAATGGCCTTTACACTAGCCGAGTCGATGGTACTAGGTTCAAACAATAATAATGAATGTCTAATGTAACTATGTAATGATCCATTATACTTAGTTACTACTTCAGGTGAATCAAGTGCAATGCCCAAATTAAGTGCTTGTTTTCTACACTCCTCGGTAAGCTTTGAGTATCCTGACCTCTTCCTTGCCTTAAGTATTGCCAATCCATTAAGGCTTTTTGCTTATAACCCAAGGGATAAAAGTGTTCCTTTAATGCAGAAATGAAACTAGGCCATGAGGAAAGAAGATTACCCACACTTTTACTGCTTTGCAATTTGCTCTCCCACCAGACAAGCGCGACGCCAATCAGTCGAAGAGAGACCAACTAAATCTTTGCTTCATCCTCTTTGATCTATTGAATCCTGCAGTAGATCTCAATCTGCCTAATCTAGTTATTAAGCTTTTCTGCATTACTTTCACCGTTATACATGGGAAGATCAAATTTGACATCTAATTTAAAGAAAGGTTTCTTAGATGCACCCCTTGAATTTCTATGATGATGATGATGATGATGAGAGGAAGAATAGCTTTCACTCGTGGAAGGAGAAGGAGGGGGTTCTTCTTCACCATTTCCATGCACTAAACCTTGTTCTTCTGCCTTTTTCCCTTCTACTTTCTCCAGTATTGAAAGCAACTGACCTACATTTTCTGCCATTATATAGAAGGTTTTGTAGAAATTGAGCTCCTCTTCATGATGAGCCTCTTCATCTGCCATGTTTCTCCTTCGATGTGCATGCCCCGCTTCGGGATCGAAAGACTTTAGTTTCCCTTCGCCTCTTCGGAGTTTGTTTCTTGTTAGCATTCAAACATGCAATTCACATCTAAAAAGACTTGCTCTGATACCACTTGATCCAAGATCTTTTGTTTATAGATGCATTAAAGAATTACATGCATAAATTGTAGCTTAACATAGGAATTTAATGTGCATAAGAGAGAAGAGGAGAAACACATAAAGCATGAAAGAAGACAATAAGACTTGCTAACTGAGTTTGTCTGACTTGGACTATGTCTCCAGGCCTTGCTTGATCAATGGGGAGGCCTTCATTCATTGAGTGGCATGAGAAAGAAGAGTACAAGCATCAGCTACAATAAAGGAGTTTTATACCTCCATACTGAAAAATGGCTGAAAATGCAGAACTTTGATGGAGAAATGGATAGCGCCATTGCGTTCGTGGCGTCGAGAAATGCTAAAACCATATAAAATTTGTCAAAATCTGACAAAGTGAAATTTCGGCCCTCCTATAAAATTCTGCCTCGCACTGCGTGCACTGGCTCCCCCTCCCGGGTGCACTGATAAGTTGCGTTTAAATAACAAATAAGTGGCAGATTTTTCAATGAAACAGTTATAGCGCAGTTGGTGGAAGATCCAGTTAAGACGGAGGAGGTCGGGCAGTGAAACCCCACCTCCTCCTTTTTTACATAACAAATTTCTTTATAAAAAAAATTGGTTGGGTCGGGCCCGCCTTGGGCGGCCGGCCCACTGTACCCCCGCTGGCTCCATCGTAATTAAGGTTGGAGGTGGTTCTTTTGGGCATGGTTGGGTCCGTGCCCCAAGGGCCGACCCACCACCCGTTATACATTGAGCGTGGTGCAGGTTGTGGGGTGGCGAGGTCATGACCGCCCACCTTGTTTGTTGTTGCGTTCCGTGGGAGGGGTCGGGGGTTGTGGCTCGCCCCTCCACCATATATATTATTTTGTTATGTGAGGATAAGAGTTGTGGTGGCGGGATTGGTGGCTCGCCACCCTTTTTTTATATTTTTTTTGTTATATCAACCAAACTGGGCATTTTTGAAAATTCGGTTTTTGACTGAAGGAGTCGTTTTAACTAGGCGACAATTTCGCTTGGAATCTAGCCGGAGTTGGCTGTATTTTGTTCGCTGGAAAAGTTCAAATGTGTCCTTCTGCCCAATGAGCAAAAATTCAACCCAACTTTGAATGCTTCTATCTCCTTCATCCGGACTCAGATTGGAGTGCCGTTCACACCGTTGGAATCAGGGCGACGAGCACTTCGATCTGATGTCAAGTTCATCACATTTCCACCACTTTGAATTTTGAGCCTTTTCCATGCCACTGGTGTATGGAGATCCACCTAGATCATCCTGCAATAACATGCTTGTCAAGAGACAAGCTTGAACAAACACTACATCCCATTGAAGCGGTGGCATCAGCTTCCAAGGAGTCCCAAATTGCTAAAATTAGTTGTCAACAACCACACTCAACTAGTAGGTCGACCAACAAACCATGATTCAGACCACAACAACCTTTTCTCTTCGTATTTGAACTTGCAGAGTTGCAACGACTAGAGAAACCGTAGCCACTGAGAACCAGGAGTCGCAGAGCTCATTTCTTCATTTTTTAATGCATTTCATTTCAAAACATATAATTTAATAAACCAATAAAAACTTAATAATATAATTAATATAAACAAATAATTAAAAATAAGAATATTCCTGTGTATAAAGATGTAAAATACAAAATAGTAATAGTAATTATAAATTAAAATCCATTTGATTATGAAAGTTAAAATAATTATTCCCATTCTTAATCATAATATTTCAAAATCTTATATGTAAATTTAATTAATAAACATACAAAAGCTTAATAATTCCAATAGCCTCTTTTATTAAGGTCTATATATAATCAATGTTATGCAATAACATAAAATTAAATTATAAAACATTTCAAAGAAAAATGCCCCCCACCACACACACGCACACATATATAAATAGAGATGTGAAATATAAATAATATTAACCTTGAGGGTTAGTTCATTTGATGAGTCCTTGTTGTTAAAGCATTTTTGCTATTGAGAGGTCTTGAGTTCAATTCTCTCAACACCCTCAAGCTCCATAGTTGAGCCGATAAGAAGTCATTCCTTTGGGTGGACGCAGTGGGCACCAAATTTTTTCACGCATAAATATTTCTCCAAATTTTGCATTCAAAAGAACCTTTATATCTTAAGAAATGTGTTCCCTCTATATATTTTGTATTTTTTCACGCATAAATATTTCTCCAAATTTTGCATTCAAAAGAACCTTTATATCTTAAGAAATGTGTTCCCTCTATATATTTTGTAAATAGTTGAGCCGATATTTTGCATTCAAAAGAACCTTTATATCTTAAGAAATGTGTTCCCTCTATATATTTTGTAAATAGTTGAGCCGATAAAAAGTGATTCCTTTGGGTGGATGTAGTGGTCACCAAATTTTTTCAGCATAAATCTTTCTCCAAATTTTGCACTCAAAAGAACCTTTATATCTTAAAAAATGTGTTCCCTCTATATATTTGGTAAATTTGGAGTTAAGATAAATCTATGTTGGTGTACATAAAATCATTGTAAGCAAAACAAAGAATAAATATACTACACCCTTTGGGTGGATGTAGTGGTCACCAAGTTTTTTTAGGCATAAATCTTTCTCCAAATTTTGCACTTAAAAGAACCTTTATATCTTAAAAAATGTGTTCCCTCTATATATTTGGTAAATTTGGAGTTAAGATAAATCTATGTTGGTGTACATAAAATCATTGTAATCAAAACAAAGAATAAATATACTATAACCATAAAAAATCAGTGATTAATACAAATTTTGTTAATAATAATGAGAACACAAATACTTAATAAAGGAGTCATCTAATGAGGCTGAGGAATTGGGCGGACGGCCAAAAGTGGCTGGAATTCGGGCAAAAAAGTTTCTAAAAATCTTGTAGACACAGTGTTTGAATCATGTTTTTGATGGTGGATTTTGATTCAACGCAAGACAAAAAATTTCTAAAAATCTTGTAGACACAATGTTTGAATCGTGTTTTTGATGGTGGATTTGGATTTAGCGCCATCAAAAACGGCTAGGACACCTAAAAATTTGAAGTTTAACAACTATAATTTGGATTTACAAAAATCCTTGCTGGATTTTCTTAAAATATGACATTAATTTTCACAACTTTCCAGACCTCCAGCTACTTAAACTACGGCCTTAATCACAGCCAAGCCAGACACCAAATTGGTGTATGAGACCCCCTTGTTTGTGGGACAAGGGACCCACCTCCGCGCAGCGATTTGACTGCTAAGTCTACGAAGGCATACATACTCTACCCCCCTCTGGTTTTGAACCTGTGACCTCTTAGGAGGAAACACATGCTCTTAACCATTACGCCCACTCAAACTATATAAATACATGATCATGTTTAAATTCTCAATTTTCTTTTTAACAAAAACATTATCAAACAAAAACTACTTTTAAAATTAATTTATTATATTCATGAATTATTGAAATTAAAAATTTAAATTTTCACATTTTAAAAAAAAAAAACATTATGAGACAAAAACTACTTTTAATTTATTATATCACTGAATTATTGAGATTAGAACTACTTTCACTCAATTTCAAGTAGGCACAAAGTCATCTCCAAACACTTTGATTAACTAATTTTTTCCAAAACCCAAGTACAATTTTTTAAATAATTATATTTATCATGCAGAAAGTCACGTCATGTTTGAACTCTTCAATTAACCAATTTTAATCATAATTGAACCACTTCTTTTTAAAATAATAAAAAACACGTAGATCGTTAAAATTCCAATCACAATCAATTTATTATATTCATAAATTATTAAAGTTGTCCAGACTTTCACTCAATTTCAGATATAACTTATTTTCATCATAAATGAATCCATTCCTTTTAAAATAAAATAAAAACACGAGATCATTAAAATGCAATCACAGTCAATTATTATTTATATATATATATATATATATAATATATATATAATATAAATTATTAAAGTTGTAAAGATTTTCAATATAAAGTGTTTAATTGATAATGACATTTTCCACAATATTTTTCCAAAATTATCAACCAAATTACTCCAACATAAAAGGAATTCAATGCATCACATGTGGCCACATTCTAAATTACTCTTTTAATTTAAAATTATATCATTTTTTAAATGATTGTTGAGGAAAATTTTAGGGGCTAATATTTGCAATTAGGTTAATTTTCCATGATTTTTCCAAAAAAAATTGGCGAATTTTTATTTTTTCTAAAAATGATTCGCACAAATTTTACAATATAAAATTATTTTAACTTAAAAAATCGCCAACATAATTTAGAGACTATATATATAAAATTATTATAAATTTGAATAATTTTACAAATATATCAATAAACATTTTATAGTTTGCATATTAGGGAGTAGTGAGATTAGCTAATGTTTTTAAACTTCAAGATAATTTTTCATACTTAAAATTTTCCCTGATTCAATGCCATTAAAAACAATTTAAGCGAGTATGTCTTAACACTGTTTTTGTTTGGTTAAGAGCTCATCTCCCTCGAACATAAAGAAATAGGAAATACCCAAGACCTAGAGGCATCTGGCATGGCATGGGTGAAACCCTGCCCCTGCCCTCTTACGAACCACTAATAGGTTATTCCAGGGGCATATAGTTTGCTTTGAATAACGGTAACGAGTTAGCATTATTTCCCGGTTAGCAACCAAAAATAACTATCCCCATTGCTGGTTTGACCCCCTTACGAACCACCAAAATAACTATCCCCACTGTTGGTTTGACCCCCTTACAAACTACTAACGGGTTATCCTTGGTGCACATAGTTTGCCTTGAATAACGTAGGTAGTTTGCCTTGAATAACAGTGATAACTCAACAAAAAATAACTGTTCTCATCACTGGTTTGACCCCCTTACAAACCCCTAACAGGTTATTCTAGATGCACGTAGTTTACCTTAAATAACAGTGATGAGTCACCCCCTTATGAACCACTAACAGGGTATTCTAGATGCACATAGTTTACCTTAAATAATAGTGATGAGTCACCATATATTTGTTGTTAACAACAAAAAATAACTATCCTCACTGTGATTTGACAACCTCACCACTGATTTTTGACAACAAATTACAATAAATTTTCCCCCTTACAAAAATCCAAAAAAAATCACAACCTCATCAGTGAGTTAATTAGAAAAAGATATCCTCAAGATCTCTAATAACCATGGAGTGGCACACAGGAAGCCATACAATTTTGTCCGGTGAAGCAAGGGATTTAGAAGGCGTGAGGCTAAAGCCACCCTTAGGAAAAACCAAATTTATTAAATTACGAGGAAGGATCCAGTGATTTTAGAGTCTGCTCCGACACGCGATGGCCACGCTCAGTATTAGCCACGTGTCGTTGCCGCGTAGATCCCACGACATTGGTCCCACGATTATGTCGTGGCCATTATCCAACGCGCTGACATCCTGTTGGCACGTGTCGCCGGAGCGAACTCAGATCGATCCACGGACCCACCATTATTAGGATTTCTGATTACTTTTCTGGCATCACGAATCCCACAGTATAAAATGTGATTGTTTGGCCCAGAAGAATCCACGCGGCTCTTTGACAGATTTACAGCTAGATACAGGCTTTCACCCAACATAATTCTAGAAATTGCTTAAGGTGCACCGGGTTAACACTCCAAGTCAAGGTTGACCTTCGGAGTATCCATAAATAGAGAAAGCCGAGAGGCAGGGAGAAAAAATTTGGCTTCGAATTTGCAATTTTTTTTTGTTGCAGGAAATTGAGAGAGGGTTTGGCGAGTTTCTCGTGAGGAATAAAAATAGTGTTTTCGGTTTGTTGGAAGAGGAGAACAAGCGGGCGTTGTCGTCGTTGTTTTTGCTGTTCTTGATGTTGTTTTGGAGAAGCCAAAATGGTTGCAGGAAGAAGTTTGTGTACTGTTGTAGAGGTTGCATACAAGTCTTTGGCTTTAGAGAAGGAGACAGGATGCCAGGTGGATGAAGACGATTGTCCGTCGCCAATTGCGATTATTCCCGATTGTTTCGGCCCCGAGATAATCTCAGGGTCGTCTCAGGCACAGCTGGTAAGGGTTTGTTGATTTCGTGCAGAAATATAAGATTCTAGGGTTTTGGTATTTTCTGAACTGATGAGCTTTCAAGCGTTTGTGAAGTCGTGGTATGTTTTGAAATTTGATGGTGAATTGGTTTGTTTTTGTTCAGTTCTGGGATTTTGAGGGTTTCTTCGAGGGCATCTGATTAATATGGATGCTGATGCTCGTATGTCTGTAAATTTATGATTGGGTAGCAAAGAGAAGAATTGCGTTTGATTATTTTTTTTATTGGACTTCGAGAACAGCTGCGATTTCTGTTATTAGCTATCGAATTCTATTAAATTTATATCAATTCAATTAGAGTGTTTGATTCGAGTGGTTGAATCTCGGTGCTTATCTATAACTCTGTGTTACGCATGTTCTCGCCAAATTATTTTCTGGAATCCAGACCCCTGTTTTTGCTATGGGTCGGGAGGTCTGTAATTGCCGCTAACAAATTATATCGTTTATTGTGAAAAGCTGGTACATACTTCCTTCCAATAAAGCATTAAAAGGCCCTGATGGGTGTTTGGGGTAAATACTTCTTTACACCACGGCGTTTTAAGTCGGGGTAAATATTTTGGTACAGCAAGGTCTTATCTACTGAATTTTAAGTCAACCCTCCATCTCTTTATAAATCCTCCAGCCTTAGCAATTAGCTATCCCCATTCAGTTGATTTTTTATATTTTGCCCTGGTGAATCATGGGGCAACTCCATGCTTATTAGACACCCATTTTCTTACCAGATGTTTATTAGCCAACAACGTTTGACCAAGTCTTGGGTGGTCTGTCGCAGAGTCTGACAAATCGAATTACTTATTGTGAATAGTTGCTTAATACATTGATCCAGTGAGGAATGAAGGGCCTTGTTGGCCGTTTGAAGAAATACTCCCTTACTCCAAGACTTTCAAAGGTTGGGATATGGGGTAAATACTTTGTTACAGTAAAGTTTTGCAAGATATTGTCAGCTATTCTATATTCTAAGTCATCCTTCGATTTCCTTACTAACCCTTATCTTTTAGATATTCCAATTCAATTATTATTATTCTTTTTTGGTTCTAATTTTGCCCTGGTGAAAATCTTAGAGCTTAATCCTCCATGATTATCAGGCAGCCTCGTTGTCACCATTGATTTAGAGGTCTGTAGATGCCACCATGGATGAAATAAACATTTAAACGAGGATCCCAAAAGATTAAATCGGCAATAGGGAAAAGTTGGCCAATCTTGTTGTGCCTGTAGCGATAACCAAAATGATGAGAGGTATTTCGACATGATCATTTCACTTATTAGATGGGGATTAATTGGTTTAGTTGTAGGTTATTTCATCTTATGGTTGCCACTAACAAATTAAATCGATTATTGTGAATAGTTAGTGCAGGAATTTAATCGTTTGTTGTGAATGGTTGCTACACTTAATGGTTGCTACACTTAAAGTGGTTTCTACCTCTGGTTTAGCTTCACTACCTAAGACAAACTGCAGGTGGAGCTCAGGGTTCAATCACAAAGCTATGCTTAATAGGCACCCATGGCCTGGGAGGTCTGTAGCAGGTTCTCATGGCAAGTTAATTAATTTATGGTTAATAGTGTCTGCACGAATTAGCTCAATTGTTTGTAAATAATTGCCGCACAAATTAAATCATTGGCTGTAAAGAGGTGTTGCAGTTTATGGTTGGCCTTGGCTCATCTCATGTTTGAAATAAATAATGTTTTTCTGTTCATCTTATTATAAGGTAAATGACCCTTCGGTAATGAAGAGGGTTCTACCTTTGTCCGGGATGGACAAACTGCCTAGGCTCACAGAGATATCGCAAATTACACAACAATACACCTGTTAACGCATTTTCTTGGGGTGAGTGAACCTGTGTCTCTTTCAAGAAAGCTCCACTTGACTCACGTCCCCTTGATGTTTTAGATGTCAATAATGTTCAAATGCTTCGTCCTTGGTGTTTTGATCATTGAGTGGTTATGACCCTCATTCATGTCTGCACAATGAATTAGTGGTTAATTTATTTAATTTGGTATTTTGTGCAAAAGATCTACACCAAAATTACAAGTGCAAACAGGACACGAGCTTGTTGTCTAAAGGCAAAGTAGGCAAAATTATTAGATGCATCTATTGATGTATCTTCTTTTGTTGGTCATGTGGCTGGATATCTTGTGCTCGTTAAGATGTGATGAGGTTTTTCAACCCCCAACCCCACCTATAAACAAACATTTTAAGTGGAAGTATGGCAGCCAGGTTCTCAAAAATTTGCACCCAAATTATCATTGATCAACTAATCATTCTTAATAATGTTAATTGTCAAGTATTTTTTCCCTGTATTTTTATAATCTATGGATATATTTACTCTTACTGTAATATTACAACTATAGATAAGTGCACTTAACTTCTAAATTCTAAC
Organism: Pinus taeda; assembly: GCA_000404065.3. Taxonomy (NCBI): domain Eukaryota; kingdom Viridiplantae; phylum Streptophyta; class Pinopsida; order Pinales; family Pinaceae; genus Pinus; species Pinus taeda. Next base: position 66,924 of record APFE031363754.1, read on the forward strand.
AATGCTACGCTTGATAAACTTGGTAGTATTATTGTTAATTCATCAGCTTTAGAGATGTTTATTTTTATTTTGCAAGCAGTGTACTTCAATGCGGTGATCTCTACTAGTAATTCCTTTTTGATACTGATATTTGTGGAGGGGAGATGGTTAAGGATTATGAATTGATTTAAAGATCTTTAACTTTAATGATCTTTTTACTGTAGTTGCTGAACTTGTAAAATTATCTCAGGATCCAGTATTTTATATGCCCTTTTTAAAAGTTGCTTATGTCTTCGCTGATAGTTTGTTCTTTTATTTAGTCTCTAGTTAACTTTTTGCTTTGGTGGTAAAACAAAGTTAGCTTTCACACCTCGATCAGAGGATCTATTTCTTGTTACTTGAACGCTGAATGTTACAAGGATCATCGTACAGTCTCCTTGAAGTTTCCGTGGAACAAAATGACTTTGTTTAGTATTGCCGGTTATGAGATCTATATCTAGAAATGTTTCTCCCCTTATGTTCCCAAATCGTAGCAGTTAAATTACTCATCAAGGATACATTGTAGTGAAAATCAACTTTTGTTATTTAAACTTTGTCATGCTTGAGTAATCAGCGAACTTTAAAAAACTGCATTCTGAACCTAATAGTGGCTGCCTTTATTTATTTCAGGATTTGAAGACTGCAAGTTTGATTCCAAAGCCTTCTATTGAGAATGGGAAGGAGCAGTTCATGCCAATCATACGGTCTGGTAGTTTTACAAATATTGGTCCCAGGCCGTCCATGGAAGATGAACACATATGTATTGATGATTTGTCGAAACATCTTGGTACAATGTTTGAGGGACCAAAACCAAGTGCCTTTTATGGGGTAAGTTCTTTCGCTATAGGTTAATCCTAGAACTTAGGTCCAGATTTTATGTAGTAAAATATTTGTGGTGGTTAGCAATTATGGAAGTTCATTTTAAAATTCTTCAGCACTCGGGAATGGTTGTAGTCTGATTTTGCTACCAAAACTGCTATCTAATTTTTATTATGTACTGAAACACATCAAACTGTAGAAAGTAGCAGTAAGTAGATAGATCTGAAACTCTTATTACTCTCGAAAACAGGAAATGCACGGAAAACTTTAAACCCAACCCTTCATCCATTGCTTCTTACTCTGAAGAATGAAGAAATATATATATAACCGATAGACATGCCTTCTTGTATAATGCAAAAAGGATCTCCGTAGGATTACAAAGTTAACCTGGGTCAAAATCTGGTACGATCCAAAAACAGGTCTAACCTAAGACTACACCTCCTGCTTTGCTGTGCCTATGCCTGTAACTATGCTTTTCTGCTGAACTGTTCTCTGAGCCCAGGTCTTGAGAACTTGTTCCAAGGTGCAAAATCTAACAGTTCAAGCATCTGAGAATAACCCTGACCATCTCTATAATATAAATGTGCCATGCGTGGGGGTATTTTTTAATTTTGTTTGAAAGGTTTTTGGAGATTATCATTGCAGCACAGCTGATATCAGATATGAATACAAAGTAGATTCTTTTTAACATATAATAGGGGTACACGAGAGTAGCATCTGGGAGTAGAAATCGAATAATTCGATTTATTTTGGTTCAAACCCTTTATTTTAAGTAGGTTGCACTTGGAAAGGTTTCCGGATTATTATTTTTTGTTGACCTTTTTAATCTGCTTTTGTGGTCCGAAGAACTACTAATTTGGAAAAAATGGAAATAATCAGATAGTCTGGGATAGTCTGGAGAGAGTCATGCACGGAATACTAGGATAAACTTACCTTGAGGCAGTATCGAGTCACATTGACTTGGTTGTTCTATACCAGACGGCACAACAAATTTCAAGTGTACGAGGAACTTCTTCAATCTGTCCGTCCATTTGTTGATAATAGGCATAATTAAGTTCAATTTATGCACATTTGCCACAAATGATCAAGAACTATTGATGGATCATGGGTTAAATAAACTAACAATAAATTTAGAAATAAGGTCATCCTTTCATTTTTCTTTTACCTTTTAATAACTTGTGGGAGACCCAAGCAAATTTTTTGAGATGGGTGTTTTTGGAATTTCGTGATAAAGTAGACACTCCACTAAATATCCATATTTGTATTGAGAGAATTCTAAACATTTTTCTAGTTCACTCCTTGCCGAAGAGTAAAAAAAAAAAAACCTCACTATCTTTGCAACGAGAGAAGCAAGGATATATACAAGTCAAGGGAGATGTTCATGTGTGTGCATGTGCCGCAAATAAGATAAAACTAAAAACAGTTCAATACAAATCGAGAAAAGACTATACTAAACTCAATCAAAATTTAGAATTAGATTTCATGCGCCTTCCTTGACAACAAGTGTAGATTTTCATGCACCTTCCTTGAATAGACAAGTTTAGTAACTGTTCTAAAACTGAACAGCTCAATACAAATAGAAAAAGCAAACTGCAGAAAATAGATTGCTGGAAATAGAACAGAAATCCATTCTATAATATTTATCTCTCCTTCATAACCAATGGATCCCCACTCCTGTTCAAACTGTTGTAAATTGTAACTGAAATGCTGAGACCTGGTTCACATGTGCCTGTACCTTTACAAACTACATCCTGCTCTGCTGTGCCTATACCTGCAACTATACTTTTCTGCTGAAATGCTCTCTGTACCCAGGTCTTGAGAACTCGTCCCAAGGTGCAAAATCTAACAGTTGACAGCATCTAAGATTACCCTGATCATCTCTGTAATATGTATGTGTCATCACTGAGGTATTTGCTACTTTAGTTTGAATGGTAATCTGGAGAGGATCATTTCATCACCGTTGGGTTGGTATGAGACAAAGCATGTTCTTCTATATATATATATATATATACATGTGGAGGTACGAGAATAGCTTCTCTGGAGTAGAATAATCTCATTTATCTTGGTTCAAACCCTTTGTAATTGGGATGCACTTGGAAGGGCTCCTGGATTATTATTTTCTTTCGACCTTTTAGTCTGCTTTTGTGGTACGAAGAACTTCATTTGGGAAAAAGAGAAATATATATATATATGGAGGTACGAGAATAGCTTCTCTGGAGTAGAAATCCAATAATCTCATTTATTTTGGTTCAAACCCTTTGTAATTGGGATGCACTTGGAAGGGCTCCTGGATTATTATTTTTCTTTCGACCTTTTAGTCTGCTTTTGTGAACTTCATCTGGGAAAAAGAGAAATAATCAGATATTTTGGGTAGAGTCGTAAATATGCACAGGATACCAAGATATACTTAGCTTGATGGTGGTATCAAGTCGCATTGATCTGGTTGGTTCTATACCAGACAAACGAACAAGTTTCCAGTGTACAATTAACTACTTCAATCTGTTCGTCCATTTGTTGATAATAGGCATAATTAAATTGAAATTGTGCACATTTGCCGAAGAGATCAATAGTTATTGATGGCTTAAAAAAACTAAAAAAATTAATTTAGGAATGAGATTATCCTTTCACTTGACATTTGCCTTTTGATATCTAGGAGGAGACCCAAGCAAATATTTGAGGGGTCTTTTTGGAATTTCGGGATACAGTAGAGACTAAATGAAATATCCATGTTTGTATTAAAACAAATCTAAGCATTTTTCTAGTACGTTCCTTCCCAAGGAGTAAACCTTAATATCAGCTGTGTGGGCGCACCCCGCTAATAAGATAAAACTAAGAAAAAGAGTAGAAGTATCTTTTTTCGAAATTACCATATATAAAAAGGACCTGCATATTATATATCTTAATCCATCTTAACCTCCAACCTATTTTTCATTCAGAGCTATGTTACTGGAAACTCCCCCTTGAGGTGCTGGAAACCTGTTTCAGGAATTTGGAAAAGTTCCTTGTACAGAATGCCTGTGAAACACTGCTTTAACGTTTCAGTGGCATTTTACATTTTGAAACGCTGTATCAGCCATTTCAGCTGATGTTTCCTTCGTTTGGCCAGAGTATCAGTCTTGTTCACTAAACTGGAAAAAAACATTAATTTTTCTTACCAAGTTTTAAGTAGAGGGCATGGGCTTCTTTTAATAATAATAATTATTTTTTAGCTTTATTTCCAAATTGTCAATTCCTGTTTGGTGTTCTGAAATTTTTACGTCTCCTAGTTTCTCTCGTATCTATTTAAATATAGATAAGCTACGTATGTATGTATTTAATGTATCCTAACTGTGTCGTTTCTTGGTTTTTTAAAAATTTGTTCCATCTGTATCCTGTATCCAAGCAACATAAGTTGAAAGGCATCAAATCAGGTGAGGTGCAATCCTCCATGTTATTGAATAGTGTTCAAGCGTGTAGAAACATTAGGGTTTACACCCTGAATGTTTGGCCTCTGGGTAATTAATAAATTTCTGGTTAAGACAGATGTATGTTAATCTTTGAAGGGTTTGAACACTTTTGTAGTAGTTTCTCCTACAAGTTGTTAATCTGTCCAAGGAAAAACCCTTGCTTTTGATTTTCTTCTGCCAATGATCTAGCTGAAGCCTTTATTTGAATTATAATGAGGAAAAACTTTACCTCAAAGTCTTGCAAAGAGGTGAAAAATTCCCAAGAGAGACTTTTATAAACACATTGCAGAGGAAACCAGTGAGAAATAAAATCTTTCACTAACTCAATGCATCTTTCCTTGAAACCAATATCCGTCAGAAGATAATGCTCTATTTCACCCGATAAACTTTTGACATGTTGCTTGATTTCAAAGATTGATCGATTCTCCATAGTCACTGAAGGGAATGCTTCTTAGGTCACCCAACCAAGCATCCAACATTTTCTTCTTACCACAAAAGTAACTTTACAATCAAAGAAGGAGCCTTTTTAATTTATTTGACATATTCCCAGCGGCCATCTTATCATATGAGTATTGCGTGAAATAAGAGGAATTGGTAGGATGGTTCCTCTTTACTCAATTGCTGAGCATCGTGAAATAGGAGGAAGCACTACCCAAGTGCCTAGCATCCACCACCTCCCAGGAGACCTATCCAGAGGTGGGACTCAGTATTGCAATGTATGGCACCTATCAAGAGGTGAGACTCTGTATTGCAAAATATAGCAATTGGCATGCCAGGACTGACTTAAGAGCAGCGCAGTCTAAATGTTCTTTGTTTTTTACCTTTTCTGGGCATGTTTTTTCCAATGAGTTTTGCCCAAAATCTGGTTAGAAATTCTGAAATTGTAGATTTTAGTTGTTGAGATTGCATAATTCAGGTGCCCAGGGGGTATTTGAGTATGGTGATTTGATTCATGCAATCATAGTGATTTCGCCAACAATTGAATCCAAAAAAACGATTTCACCAACAATTGTCTCACCAGATTCCAGTGTGGTTGCCAGAAAGTGTTAAATGTAGAATGTTTTGACTTGTCCCTTGAGAGCTGTCACGGCCTCATTATTTCACGGGATGCAATGTTCCACAGTCCAGAGTACTAGAACTCTGGTGGGGGGTGGATGAAATGTTCCACACTCCCGAAGTAATTGAAACTCTGATGTGGGGATATCGGTACCCTCTTGACCAACCAGTCAAGACCCCTGCAGTGGTATTGCATAAATTATTAAACATTTTTTTTTTGTTTCTTTGTTGGTGGGTTTTTTTTTTTTTTTAATTTGTTCTTGGTATCTATATTTTATTTTAATAAAAAAATAATTTTGATCATATTTATGAATAGATTACATAATGCTACGAAAGTGGCCCTCCTTTCCCCTCAGAAAAGAAGGAGAGACTAAGCAGTTATAATTAGCAAAATTATCAGTAGGGTTTCCGGCTGCGACCACTGGCCCTCCTTTCCCCTCAGAAAAGAAGGGAGAGACTAAGCAGTTATAATTAGCAAAATTATCAGTAGGGTTTCTGGCTGCGACCACTGGTATTCAATGAGCAAAAGCTCCACAGAATACCTATTTTACAACCAGAGAGCTGTATAATAGCTGATACAACTAGAGAGAGATAGTGACTGTTCAGTCGAACAAAACAAACATGCAGAGACACTATGTAGATCACATTGCAAGAAAACAATTCATGTATTGTTTGTGAAAATTTCTGAATCCAACAAACCAGAAATCCTACTGCAGAAAACTGATTTACATTATCTACTTGTATTTTTCATTTAACAATTTATTTTCAGAAGTATTCAGAAAATGTTAATGTAAATATGCTGTAGCTTACACCGCTATACAGATCAAGTACTGAAAAATAAATGAGACAAACATGAAAAGAACACACTTATTTTTGGACCAAATGTCCTTAGAAAAACCTAATGCAGGAAAACCAGTACAAAAACTCAAGGGTTTCCTATTATTAAGCAAAAGTTAAGAATATAAATGCTGGTTGCCCTCCTGGAAAACCAGTGATAGAGAAATACAATGGTGGAGACCCTAAGTGAGTTTTACCTCACTTCACTCGGCCGTATCCGGCTGATCTCGCAGCAAAACTGGCTGGCCTCGGCTACAACTTCGGCTGCCCCTTTGCATTAACTGCGTGGAGCTCTCCGAGGCTTTGCATCAGTGCTTCTGCCCACTGTGTCAACTTTCCCAGCTGTTCTGACAATTTTCAGCAGCTCCCCGGTTTTCTGCGTGATAGGTAGTTCTTCCTCTCCGTTGGCCCTCCTGGCTCTACGTCAAGGCTGCGTGGACCCAGATTGGCCCAACGTCAACTCTTTTGGTTATTGCGCTGTCTTCACAAGCTCCTCTCCGCCTCTTTGGCTGTATTCCCGAACTATCACTGCCCCTCAACTACAAGATCTCCCTAATGGATTTCTCTCTTGAGAATTTCACACCTTAGAAAGTCGATTTCCTCAATCTGTCTGTGTGTGTTCTCCAACTGACTCCAAGCCTCCATCTATACTTTTCCTGTTGAGAATTCAACGATCGAAATTAAGTCTCTTATCAATGGCTAAGATTAAATTAGACTTGATCCTCATTTCTTAGAAGCTTCTCACCCATATTTTCATTAATACCCATTAATATTTTAATTTCCCAAGCAGAGACTTAGGAATCCCATTAAAAATATTAATTATTTTAATAAAATACAATCTGGGTTAAGGTCGTGGAGGCGACGTAGTGGTAAAGTTGGCCTCGTCATGACGGACTGGTCTTGTGTTCGATCCCAAGCAAAGTCGTAGCTTGTCATGCGAGTAGTTAGTCTAAACCGGGCCAAGCCCACTACCTTTTTTGTACAATGATGTGTGGTTTGATGGTAAGTCACATGGGCGAAGCTCGGGCAGACCGAAGTTCAAATCTCATTGAGTACAATAACCTGCTGTGGTGGCAACTAAAGGGGCGGATTCCCCTTTCCCATGAGTCTGCTCTTGCTAAAATGATAGGAACTTAGTATACCCGACTTGCAGGTGGTTGGTTATGCTATTGGTGTTATAGTGGTAGCTATGAGGTTTGATTCTGTGTTTCCCATAGATTAGGCCTGGCAGTTACTGCTTCACCATGTGGTTAAAAAAAAGAAATACAATCTAGGTTGAATTATCACCAAACGATTTTTGGGTCTTGGAGATCTCATGTGTTCTAGCCCCTCTACAAAATTTTGGAGCTAGAGCACATCTGATGCTACCCAAAAATCAACGCTCTCTCTTAACGAGGAATGTGCTCTAGCAATACTTCCCAGGAGAAATATCACACTGATCCACAACATTGTTCCTCTGCACTGCTGATGCTCGGCCTACTGCCTTTCATCCATTGCATTGTTGCAATATGTACTGTTGCTCACGACACTGCCACTGGCACTACTGTATCTGTATTGCAACTCCTCCTCAATATGCTGCATCATGCTGCTCATAGCACTACCACTGCTAACTGCTGCACTACAACTCAGTTGCTGAGAAGCAAGCAACTAAAAATCCACCCAAAAGCTGACGTGCTGGTTAGTCTGGATGCCCCTTGACGCTGAAGTTACCTTTGCTGCTAATCTATGCTGACCCTTTGATGTTACTGCGTTGCTATTGTATCTGCTCTGTGCCTCCCGCACTGCTGCAACACTTCACCATGCTGCTTTAGACTTTGGTACTCTAGCTTTGCCACTGTTGCTCCATCATCCCTCGCACCAACTGGCTCCTATCATTAAGGGTTCTCGTAGCCATATGTGATCCAAGAGTTTGGGCACCTCAAGGATCCTGCCCATACTGTAGTCCTCCCGAGTACAGCTCAATATCGCCCCACCTCTTCTCTAGAGGTGAATGAGCACTCATGAAGCAATCATCATCGCCCTCTTTGTTAGCTTCCGCTGGAGTAACCTTTGAGTCAGACTTCTCTTCTTACTGCGTGGCGAAATGTCCAATTTCTCCACATCTGAAGCATTTGACTTTGGATATGTCTTTTTTTCCTCTTCTGCTACCTTTGCTATCCCGTTGATGCGAGAGTTGCATCCTCCTTTTCCTCCTCCTTAGCTTTGATCCCTTCGCTGCTGTTTGTCGACTTGGTCAACCGTTTGATCTCTTCTTTTCGAAGAGCTGTCCACATCTCCTCCCAAGTGGGGAGAGAAGCCCTGCCCAAGATGCTCTGGACAAAAGTTTCCCTGTCTTCCCTGACTGCATCCAGGGTGGTCCTCACCATGAATTCAGGATCTAGTGTAGCCCCTACGAAAGTTAGATGGTCTCGAATCCCTTGCAATCTGAGAAGGAAGGGATCAATTTTCTTCTCCCTTTTGCATTAGACACTGTCTCAACTGACTCTCAAGCAACATCTTCCGTTGAACAGAAGTTCCATCGTACAAAGTGGTCAAGGCCTCCCACATTTCTCTTGCTATGTCCTTCTCAGCAATATGTGGGATCACATGATCTTTGACCTTGTCGAAGATCATGCGCTTTGCTTTTGCCCGAGTCTCCTCATACTACTTCAGAGGATCAACATCCAAAGACTTGTACTACTTCAGACGATCAACATCCAAACGAAACAATGACCGTCTTCAAGACATAATCTTTGATGCGATTTTTATCCAAAACTACCAGGATCCTAGCCTTCTAGATGACGAAGTTGGATGTTCCATCCAACTTGTCTTGATCCCTCAATTCGTTAATTGCCATCTATGCTCAAATGAATGTCGAATTGGTTCTCTTCTCCCTCTTTTGCTACTGCCCTAACAAAACTCGGATTTGGATTTCTTTGGCACTAGAAATCCTTTAAGGAACAAGCTCCCTCGGAATTTCGATTTCCTTCACGGAAATCCTTTTGCCAACCACTCTCGAACCACTCCTCTTTGATCTTTCTTTGCTGCTGCTCAACATTGGATCTAGATTTCTTGGCAAGAAATCTTTTGAGGAATTGATTCCCTCTGCTTTTGCATCACCCCTCTTCTGCTCTCTTGGCCAGAAATTGTGTTGTCTCTTGGGACAATTGTCTTCAACACATATTTTCCTCTGTCCTTTCGTTGATGGCTTCAGTTCTCTTTGATCTACAATCGCTCTGATACCATGAGAAAATTTCTGAATCTAACAAACCAGAAATCCTACTGCATAAAACTGATTTACGTTACCTACTTGTATTCTTCATTTAACAAGTTATTTTCAGAAATATTCAAAAAATATTAATGTAAATACACTGCAGCCTACACCACTATATAGATAAAATATTGAAAAATAAATGAGACAAACATGCAAAGGACACACTTATTTTTGGACTAAACTTCCCTAGCAAAACCCAATGCGTGAAAACCGATGCAACAACTTTGAGGGTTTTCTATTATTAAGCCGAAGTTTTGAATACAAATGTTGGTTGCCTCCCCGACAAATCAGTGATAGAGAAATACAATGGCAGAAAACCCGAGTTAGTTTTACCTCACTTCACCCAGCAGAATCTGACAACAGAACTAGCTCGCCCCCGGCTACAACTTCGCTGCGCCTTCGTAGTCACTGCGTGGGCTTGCATGGAGCTCTCTGAGGCTCTGTGTCAGCTTTGCTCAACACTTCTGCTCACTGTGTCATCTTTCCCAGCTGTTCTGACAGTTTCCGGCAGCTCCCAAGCATTTTGTGTGGTAGGTAGCTCTTCCTTTGCGCTGACACTCTTCCTCTGCGCCTACACTCCTAGCTCTGCTCCAAGGTTGCGTGGGTCCAGACTGGCTCAGCGTCAGCTCTCTCAGCGACTGCACTACCTCCACAAGTTTTTCTCTCTGCCTCTCTTTGTTTGTGTTCCTGAACTATCATTGCCCCTCAGGTGCAAGATCTCCCCAATTGATTTCCCTCTTGAGAGCTTCTCACATCAGAAAATCGATTTCCTCAATCTCTCTGTTTGTGTTCTCCAATTGACCCCAATCCTCTGTTTATACTTTTCCTGTTGAGAAATCAACGGCCGAGATGAAGTCTTTTATCAACAGCGAAGATTAAATTAGACTTGATCCTCGTTTCTTAAAGGCTTCTCATCCATGTTTTTATTAATACTCATTAATATTTTAATTTTCTTAAGTTTAGGCTTAAGAACTCCATTAAAAATATTAATTATTTTAATAAAATACATTTCGGTAGAAATTCACCTAAAGATTTCTGGGTTAGTTTTGGGTTTTGGAAATTTCATGTGTTCTAGCCCCTTCACAAAATTTCGGAGCTAGAGCACATCTGATGCTCTGCCCAAAAATCAAAATTGTCTTTTGGTATCATGGTATATCATCCCCAAAAATCAAAATTGTCTTTTGGTATCATGGTATATCATAGTCATTTTCTAGGTTGTAGTATAGTATTGGTATTAAGAGTTAGTTTTTCAAGAACAAATTATGCTTGCTAACCCTGGTGTTTTGTTTCATATAGGTATTTGATGGACACGGGGGTGCCGAGGCAGCCATCTTTATTCGAAACAACCTTCTGAAATTTGTCACTGAAGACGCTGATTTCCCTAGAATTCAGAAAAAAGATGCTGATTTTCAAAGTGCGGCTGAAAAGGTTTTAAGGAATGCATTTCTTGTAGCTGATCTTGCATTGGCTGATGACTCCGATGTTGATAGTTCCTGTGGCACAACAGTCTTGACGGCACTAATTGTAGGAAGGTTAGTATTTTGTTTGCAGTTTGCCTTTGGAATCCTATGGCTTTGCATTTAATCATCTGTCAGTGTTTAAATCCAATTCTTATCTTTGTTCGCTTGTGCAGGTCTCTCGTCGTGGCTAATGCTGGGGACTGTCGGGCAGTGTTGTGTAGGAGGGGGAAAGCAGTGGAAATGTCTAGAGACCATAAACCTGATTGTCTCAGTGAAAGATTGCGGATTGAATCTTTGGGAGGCTTTGTGGACGATGGATATGTAAATGGTTATTTATCAGTTGCTAGAGCATTAGGTGACTGGGACATGAAATTGCCAAAAGGCTCTTCTAGTCCTCTCAGTGCAGAGCCTGAATTTCGACTGGCTGATCTTACAGAAGAAGATGAATTTTTGATAATTGGTTGTGATGGCATTTGGGATGTTATGTCAAGCGATTGCGCAGTCAGCATTGCACGGAGAGAGCTTAGGCGGCACAATGATCCGCAGCAGTGTTCCAAGGAGCTTGTTTCAGAGGCCTTGCGGCGCAAGACACTTGACAATCTGACGGTTGTGGTAGTCTGCTTTTCGGCTGAACCTCCACCACCTCCACCTTGCATTGAGCACCCTAGGCTCAGATTGTGTAATATATCTGCAGAAGGCATGCGTAACCTGAGGAATTTACTAGACAAGGTGTGAAGGTGGCAGCTATGGACAAACTGGACTGCTCTCAGCGGCGAACATGTCTATGTGCAGTTCACTCGGGACACTGAAATTCCTGTTACATATGATATAATAGACGAATGGGTCCTTGATCTTCTGAAAGTGCAATGGTAATAAGACATCAAAAAATGTAATGCATCTCTCATCCAGCACGATTCAGTATTACTGGTCATTTTCAAACCATGGCTGGAATCAATTCTAAATTGGGGCAACTATATTTAAAATGGAGGGGACCCATATCACATAATGTTTGCTGCACTGGACCTGTTTTTTAATGCCTTGCTACAGACATGAACAGTTGGACACTATGACTTTCATGAAGACTCTGTAGATCTCGAAAACCGAGAGCGTCCAGATTCCTCCAATGCTCTGACAGATACTTTAATGGTTGGGGGGTATTTTGATCCATGGAAATGTTTTTGCTGTCGTTGGAACTTGTCTGATACTTATCCTCAGTTTTACACAGGGATAACAAACATGGAAAATGTAATTTCATTGACCCGGAGTTCTTTACCTCCTAAACTTTTATTACCACTCGATTTATTACAATTGTTTGTAACAATTAATATTATCTACTGTGATGTATTTTTTGTTATGCAGTGCAATAAATGGCAAAAATGTTTTAACATTGTAATACAGATTTTTAGATTAATACTTTGTCTCTCTAAATATAGTGGTTGTCAAATGTTCAAAAACCAGAAAGCTTTGGAAAATGCGTTTTTGATCGTGTGTTAAATAACTCTGTTTCAAGGTTTTAATTTGTTTTATATTTTCATCTAGGAGGAAGTATATCTCTTTTCTTGAATGAAATCTAGAGATGCATTTCAAATCTTTTAGAGATGCTTTGTTACACTACTATGTTCTCATAGACTTATTCTCCGTGTTTTCTCCCTTTGCCCTGAAGGGTGTAAACAAACTCTACTTTATGCAGCTGTTCAACAATCTAGAGACAGTCGATACAGTTATCTTATCGTTTTTTGAGTTTTTGCAAGCTATTTTCCTAGACATTTTCTAGAATTATACAGTCGATTTGGTAGTTGATCGAAATTTTAGCCTCTTAGGTAAGGTTGATTGAGTTCGTTCTTTCTTTCTTTGTTTATTCTGGACGACATTCATCCTTTTGAACAATTAAGGGAGTAAAAACATGGAGGCAGAGAGGTTGCTTTTCAAACCATTTTGCATTTTGAAACGAATAAGAGGTTGGTAGGGTAGGAAGCTCGTGGGTTACATTTTAAAACGAATAAGAGGTAGGTAGGGTAGGAAGATCGGTAGTGGCCCACGCCCTACTATGGGGTCTCCCATGGCCACAGCCTGCCAACGTGAGCCTGCAAATTTAGCACCGGCGTTGAGTTGTGACATTGTCTATGCTCTTTCAAAGAAGTGCAATATGGAACACGTGTATGTTTGCGTTTTCTCATTGCATGTCATGAGGGGATTATTTGTTTCACCTCTTCCCTGTAGTTTGGAGGGAGTGGTGGAGCGTGCATCTTGGAGTGGGTGTGTTTACCATTATCCACTATTTTTGGTTGTGTAGTTTAATCATGGTTGAGTCATTTGTCTCACCTCTTCCCGTAGTTTGGAGGAAGTAATGGAATGGAGTGGGTGTGTGTTATTATTACCCACTATTTTTGGTTGTGTAGTTTAAACATGGTTGAATTATTTGTCTCACCTCAGGAGTTTAAACATGGTTGAATTATTTGTCTCACCTCTTCCTGTAGTTTGGAGGAAGTAATGGAGCATGCATCTTAGGGTGGGTGTGTTCCACCATTTTGGTTGAGTTTGGTTTTAAGGCAAGTCTTAACAAGAAGTCACGAAGGCAATGATGGCCTAGTGATTGACTATGCCCATGATACATGATTGACTATGCCTATGATACATGCATGTATGTTTCTCTCAAAAGATCTGGCTATGACCACAATGATGGCCTAGTGATTGACTATGCCCATGATACATGATTGACTATGCCTATGATACATGCATGTATGTTTCTCTCAAAAGATCCGGCTATGACCATGAGCTTTCCGGGAAGCAACATATGGTGATGATTGATGTAACTGCAAGTCTGCCTGGTACAATTCGACGGCTCCACTGCAGCTCTATTAATGGCATCCATTTATTCGAGGGTACCTTTATTCGAGCTCCTAACATGCTGCTTTAAGGAAAATCTTAAATGAACCACCAACTTAACTACAATGGTCGCTTGTCCGCATATTGTTCCCCTACGTGGTGGAGAAAGAGAATTCCCAAATTGTTCAACGGCTTGGTGGAGAAGGAGAATTTGTTCGAGATCAAGAAAGTGGATACCAGACTTTTCAATTTCATTCGAGGTTGCACTGAAAACCTTTCTCTTCATTTAACCTGAGGTTGTTGCTCCAAATTCACAGGTAAGTTTCTGCTGAAATATGATTCAGTTCGCTCACAATTTTCTTCATTTAAGCAATTAAATACCATTATAGAACCTTCATATCCATTTATATTGAATAGATAGGCCCAACCAGTGTTACTTGGGAGCGGGAGCGGAAGCGGGAGCGGGAGTGACCATTTTCAGAAGCTCCCGGTTTGGGAGCGAATCCCGGAGCGATTTTTTAAAAATATATATTTTTTTTATATTTTTTAATTTTTGATACATATATGTCAACAAAAACATGTAGAATGATGAAATAGACATAAAAAACATAAAAAACATAAATTGATCATTGAACCATATCACATCAATCGTCTAGAAATTATAATCGTCATCAACCTTAGTAAAATAATAAATTAAAATAGCATTCAATTCAATAACAATTATCATCATTGATCACCAAAGTAACAAGTTGTACTTGTAAGCCAAGTTTAACCATTACAAGAAGTAATATCGAAGATATTTCTAAGTCCTAACTTCTAACTGTTAACATGATATGAAATGTTATAAATTTATAAAATGAAACATGAATAATGAAATGAAATGAAACAACTTTAGTCTTTCACGAAGCATCATATTCATAATTCACAATCATTACCAATGAGTTATAATTGCCAAGCCCCAACTTCAAACTTCAAATTTTCATTGTCACAGTGATATATTGTTTACAAAAAATATCATTATGATATGAAAGAGTCAAGAGTCAAGAGTCAAGGACTCAAAACTCAACAGTTATGAAAACTAAAGTCCAATAGAAACTAAAAAAGACAAGTAAACTGTAAATGATAAATCTACATGTGGCCCTTGCCACGAGAGTCTCCAGGAGTATAAGGAGGTCGTGGTGGTCTTCTCGGAGTCTCTCGCACAGACCGACGACCAGAACTAGAATCCACATGAGGGTGTAGATGAAGGTGGCGGTAGCAAAGGAACAAGACTCGGACCTCGAGCACTGCTACTGGATGGTGGAGGTGGAGGTGGAGGTGGCATGAAAGCATCATCTTCATCCCTTACAAGTTCCTCTTCCAGTTCTTCAATATGTACAATGCCATCCTCCAAATTGTCATCCTCTGGGTGATTGTCCCAAATTCTATATGTGGGATCCTCATTAGCCCGATCACAGTAATGACTCAACAACCTCAAGTTGTAGTGCACATAAACCAAGCTTTCTGCTCGGTTTTCATTGAGTCTGTTCCTTTTCACATTGTGTATGTAGCTGTAGGTGCTCCAACACCTCTCTGCAGAAGAAGTATTTACAACCTGTGAAAGAACTTTTTTTGCCAATTTTGGCAAAAGTCCCTGCCCGCCATATGTTTCCCACCATGTGAGACTATCAAATCTATCTCTATCGTCCATTGCATGGAAGTTACCATACAAACCAGTGCCACTGAAGTATCTGCCTATTTCAAGGCACACAGCTGCACATTCCTCCCTGTCAGGTACCAATTTTTCTAATGCTTCCAGATATCCTCTAGTTACCTTTGGATCTAAATGGGGTTTGGTCCTAACCCCACCCCCTGCTGCAGGTTGGCCCAACCAAGACGTAGAGTAGTATTTTGGCGTAAGGATATACGCCAAGCAATGTAGTGGAAGATTAAGTCTATTCCACCGTTCACACACACAATCGTGGATCAGTTTGTACAAGTTGGGATCTCTGTTATGAACAACATCTTTTATTTGCCCCAACATGGTGTCCATCTGCTCATACACCTCGCCAATCACTGTTTTGTCTGTATCTGCAAAACCGAATCATGTGATAAATGGGCTTGGTGAAATCCAAAACTTGCCTCACACTTGTCCAAAATTGGCCATCAAGAGCGGCCTCCTCCACCATTTCAAAACCTCCCCTGTCAGCTGCATTTGTAGCTCTTTCCTTCAATACCTGCCAATGTGTACTTGATACCATGCTAGCCATTGACTCTCTTACCTTCAAAAGGCGCTTGAAGGTTAGGTAATAGCTACCAAATCTCGTCTTCGCAATCTTCAACAACTCCAATCTCGAGTGACTGCGGAAAAGGCCATGGGTATTGCTATGATTTGTAATAAATTTTATCATTTTTTTTGCCTTTCTTGTACAAATCACCAATCCATTGGTATTGTTCATTTTTGTTCTTGACAATATCATGCAACAGAAGGTTCAATGTGTGAACCAAACATCCAGACCAAAATATATTGGGGTATTTATCCTCAATAATTGCTTCCGCTGCCCTACAATTAGCAGCATTATCAGTGATGACTTGGATGACATTGTATGGCCCAATACGGTCAATTGTTTCAAGTAATTCTTCTGCAATGTTGATGGCGGTCTTGAACTTGTCTGAGTAATCATGTGCAGTTAGAAAGATTGGACCATTAATAGACACAGCAAGAACACTTATCAATGGCTTGCCTTTTACATTTGTCCATCCATCAGATACGATGGACACCCCATGCTCAGTCCAAGCACTTGTCATTCTATTCAAAGAATGTGATATTTTTGCTTTTTCATTATCAAGGCCAACGGTTCTTGCCTTGTCATACCCAGGGCTCTTGTATCCTTTAGGGGAATCATTTATGGCCGAAACCATTTCGTGCCAATAAGGTGAGCGAAGAACGTTGAATGGTATCCCACATGCATAGAGAAACCTGTAAACCTTTGAATCCACATCATTCCTACACCCCTCATCAAGGAAATCTTATATGGTTCTACGCCTTAAAGATGATGACCCTGTGCCTCCATATCCACTGCCTTGGGAGGATGCTGAAGGAGTTCTTTGTGATTGTGAGCTTGGTTCAAAGAAACCCCATGATTTTTTTGATTTGTATTGGGCTTCCTCCTCTTCCCTTATGTATTTGGCTCTATCCGCTGTTGACATTGCTGCACAAGTTTTGATTCCTATTTGTTTGTCTCCATCCCATGGCCCTTTTCCGCAGAGGTGTCTTCTAGCACGGGTGTACGAACCTATGTAATCAGTGTTGCAATGGGGGCAATGAAATTTAGTGGTTCCACCCCCTCTCCCTGTTTCAGCCCTCTGAACATATTTCCACAATGGGGTTTGGTCTTGTTTAGTTTTTTGAGGGTCCTGTTCACCCTCCTCCAGCTCCTCCTCACCGGGGTTTTCACCAATTTGACTTTCTCCAGCTTCTTCATCCCCCTCTTCACTTTGCCACCTCTGTTTCCTACTCTCCAGCACCATAATGCCCAGAAATATAGTCAGGTCCATGGTGTTTGATGTTTGTAGGGTTTTGATTCAAGAATCTGCAAATTAATTTAATTTATTGGGATTAATTAACTTAATTTATTAATTTAATTCAAATTCATAATTTTAAAGCTCAATAAACTAAATTAAATTGACTAAATTACTACGTAACTAAATTAAACTAGCTAGATTAGCTAAATTACTGTTACTTACCTCTACAGGCTTGATCCTCGCTCCTTGCTCCTCGCTCCTCGCTCTTCAGCACTTGCTCCTTGCTCCTTTGCTCTTGCTCTTGCTCCTCAACCAAGCTCAATGTTTGATAATGAAATTTTTTTATGCCCTTTGGGCTTTTAAAACATTTTTTTTTTAAATTAATTTTTTTTTTAAGTCCGCGGAATTTTTTCCGCCGAACCGCTCCCGACGCGGTTCGAATCGCTCCCGGAGCGATTTTTTACTGCCCGGGAGTGATCGGGAGCGATCGCTCCCCGATCGCTCCTGGGCTTAAAAAAGCGCTCTGGGAGCGACGGAGCAACCGCTCCCTAATGTGCTCCCGAAAATGGCAGGGAGCGCAAATTTTTTTATGTAATCGCGCTCCCGATAATCTCTCTCGTCCAGGAGCGATTTCGGGAGCGCGCTCCCGAGGCGCTTCGGAGCCACTCCCGCCTGGAGCGTGCTTCGGGAGCGGGTTCGATGGGGGGGGGGGGGGGGGGGCCCCCCCCCCCGCAACTATGAAATAAACACAATTGCAGCCTTCACAAACATGCAGATCAGCAACTGAAATAAACTGAGACAACATAAGGGACCGTTATTTTTGGACAATCTTCCCCAGAAAAACCCATTGCGGGAGAACTAATGCAACAGATATGGGGGTTTTATTATTATGCAGCTTTTTGAATACAACTACGGTGCCAGAAATGGCTCACCCTTCAGAGATTATTCTCGACAGAAGTACCTTTCTCTGGAGACAGATATTCTGGCTAATCAACAAGTGGATGATTGGCCCCACAACAACTTCTACTGTTCCTTAGCTGGACAATGAAGGTTGCTCCAAGCTATCTTTTGGAACTGCGACACCCTCCAGGGTCTGCATCATCCTCCTATGGGTCGCGTTAGCTGATTAGCTCCTAGTCTGGCCCACAAAATCACCTCAGCGCATCCTCTTCTACTCAACCCCAGCTCTGCAACTCTACGATGATTGCGTCAGCCTCAGTGATTTTGCGTCAACCTCTTGGCCCTCTGCGTCCTCTGCGCTGACCTCTTTAACCTCTACTTCAATCCTTGTTGCCTCTATGCCAACGTTTGTTGCCTCTGTGTCAGCCTTTGCTACCTTTGCATTAGCCTTCCTAGGCTCTGCGCTCCTGCCGCATTGCCCCTCGCTGCAACAGATCACTAACTCGATTTCACAGCAAACCTTGCCCCATAAAATCAAATTGACTGATCAACTTGGTGTGTCTCCATTTGACCTTCAAGCCTCCTCTTATACTTTTTCTGTTGATGATTCAATGACCGAGATTAAGTCCCTAATCAACGGCCAAGATTAGAACTGACTTGATCCTCATCACTTAGAACTTTCTCACCCATATTATATTAATACACATTAAAATGATATCTAATATTTTTATTTTCCAAAGTTTAGGCTTAGGAAACCATTAAAAATATTAATTATTTTAATATCTCTTTATCCGGGTGGAATTTCGCCAAACGATTTCTGGGTCTTGGAGATCTCATGTGCCTTAGCCTCTCCACCAAATTTCATTGCTAGAACACATCCGATGCTACCCAAAATCAACAAGCTCTATATCAGCCCACCTCCCTCCTAGAGGTATCTCGATTGTCATGGTGAACTCCTCTTCGTTGATCTTTGTGGCTTCAACTTTCGGATCATGCTTCTCATCCTTGTCCTTTTTCTTCAAAGAACACTGGGATGCATAGTGGCCAATATTGCCACATCTGAAGCACTTCACCTTGGAGACGTCCTTCCTACGTCTCTGTTGTCCTGATTGTGCCTTCGATGCAAGGGCTGCATTATCCTCTTTCTCCACTTTGGGCGTCGACCCACTGCAGATGCTGCTGCTCCCGTCAAGTTTCACCTTGAGCAGGTCTCTCCTCAGCTATTCTTGTTTCAGAGCTGCTTGCATCTCGTCCCAATTTGGCAATCTTGCCCTTCCCAGGATACTCTGAACAAAGATCCACCAATCATCTGAGATGGAGTTTAGAGCCAATCTCACTAACTCTGAGTCTTGAGGAGTATGTCTCACAGTTGACAACTCATGATGGGTCTCCTTCAGTTTTGTAAGAAACGAATCCATTCGCTCCCCCTTCTGCATCTGAGCAGATCTCAGGTTCTAAGATAAGTACATCTTTCGTTGCTTGGAAGATCCCTGATACAATGTGGCCAAGGCATCCCACATCTCCTTGGCAGTCCCTTTGCTTGCAACATGGCACACCACGTGATCCTTGACCCCATCCAGGATCATCCTCTTTGCCTTACATCTCAGCTTTGTACTTTTTCAGCGGATCTGCATCCGGAGGTTCAACCACCACATTATCAACGTACATCTTGAGGGCATGCTCATTTAGCAGGAATGTCATCCTAGCCTTCCAGATGGCATAGTTGGAAGCCCCGTCCAACTTGTCCTGATCCCTCAAGCCACTGGTTGCCATCTCATTCGAAAACTATCGAACTGCTCTCTCTTTCTCCCTACTGCGTAGATCCTAAGTTGACTTACGCACTCCCTGATGGAGTTGGTAAGTTGTTGCTCCTCCTCTGTTGCTCATCAATTGAGAAATGCTGATTTCCTCGGCAAGAAATCACTGAGGAAGTATTCCCTTACTATGCTTCGCTGCTTCTTTCTTCGCTGACGTCTTTTCAGCCTGACAAAGCTGCCTATTGAAAAATCTGCTTCCACCAACTGCTCCTCACGTTGAGGCTCAACGCTGCTCCCTTTGCCATGACAAAATCGAACTGGAAGCTCTTTCTCTTTGTCAACTCACCCGAAGAGAGAGACTAATTTGAATTTTCGATCTTCTAGCTAGAATTGCGCACACCCTCTGGGTTTCGACTTGCTGCCTCCTGCAACTTTTCGATTTCCCCTTCTGCTCAACGTTGGGGTTTCTAGTTCTGCTCTTCTTGTCTCACTTGCACTTCCTTTGATACCATGTGAAAATTCCTAAGCCGGAATCCCTACTACAACGAACTGATGTTACTTCTCCTATTTGATTAAATCATGCAAATTATTTACTGTCTTCTACAGTAAATTTTGAAGTAAATACATATGTAGCCTTCACTTAATTTATATATATGCGGAAACAAAACACTGAGCAAGAAAGAAAAATACAACACATAGGACATTTATTTTTGGACAAATAGTCTTCGGAAAAAACCCAGTGTAGGAACACTGGTCTAGCAGCTTTGAGGTTTTATTGTTATGCAGTAGCAAAATCTCTATACATCACTGAATACCTTGTAGGGTTATTCAGTTATAGAGAGAAATACTGGCAAAAGCTTTGTGAGTTTTACCTCAGACAATCACTGCGAAAAGTCCCGGCTGTTCCTGCTATTGGATGAGATGCCCTTAGCAGACACTGCACTAGCTTTGCTCTTCCTCTACGTTGTCCCAGCGTCAACCCTCTCAGGCACTGCATCACCCAATTGGGAATTCGATCAGAAGCCCAAAGTCACTGCTCTCAGCCTCTTAGTCTCACACACCGGCTTCTTGCTGCTGAAACTGACCCTTTGATCTGATTTTCGACTCTCTCTCTGCCTTTGCATCACTTTTGCGTGGCCCTTCTGGCCCTGCGTCAAGGCCTTTGGATCACTTACTGACTCTCTCTGTTGATGTATCTCCGGTTGAGAATATCTCTCTTCGGAAGTTGCTATCCTTGCCCCTCAACTGCAAGAGATTCCTTCAATCGATTTTTCCTCCTGAGAACTTCTCACTTCAGAAAATCGATTTCTCTCTATCTCTTTGTGTGTTTTCGAAATGACCATCAAGCCCCTTCTTATATCTTCCCATTGGACAACCAATGACCTAGATTAAAATATAATCAAAGGCTTAGATCGATTTGTCTTGAGCCATGGCTTTTTCTAGAAGTTTCACCCCTGATTAGATTAATACTCGTTAATATTTTAATTTTCCTAAGTTTAGACTTAGGAACCCCATTAAAAATATTAATTATTTTAATAAAATCATTTCTAGGTAGAATTTACCTAAACGCTTTCTGGGTTCTTTGAATACTTGTGCCCAAGCCCCCCTGCAAAATTTGAGACTTAGAGCACATCCAATGCTACCCCAAATCAACATTAGATCCACCTTATTTGAAAGGATTGCATGATCCTTTTTAAATTTGTTATGGTTTTGCTCGAGGTAACTCTCTATTCTCTTTGTTGTATCATGGAGCTCCTTTATTTTTTCATCATGTCCGGTCTCCTTCGTCTCAAGATCTATCAATCTTTTATTAAAATCAACCATCAACATTGATGAAGACACTGAGCGGGTATGAGGTGGGTTAATTATCACTTAAATTTTTTAACTCGATCTAATTTATTTATTTATTTTTTACTATAATGCTTTTGTTTTTAATATATATATATATATATATATATATATATATATATATATATTTTTAAACTTTTTAATTCAAATATATATAATTTAGTTTAAACTTATATATATGACTTTATGATTTAATAACTTATGTTACTACATATAACATAAAGTTAATTACAAAAAGTGAACAGTGGGGTTGAAAGATGTGATGGTTTATTGGGAAGGTGTGTGAGTGAATGAATTAGCGGCTTGGGGCAAGGTCTGAAGTCTATGCGATCTGGGTACAGACAATAGACACTGACAGCGGATATGAAGACATGACGCGGTGAACAGGTGTGGATTGTCGGATGGAAGTCAAGGGAAATTGAGGGAGACAGGGACGCAGTCAGCAAGGCATCGGAGAATGGAAGCTGGTCACAACTGTTGAGAGGAACGAAGGAACAAGCAAGCAAAAACAGGATGAGTGCAACGATTGGGCGAAATACACGGAGGTCCAAAACGGTGTCAGAAATTGTTGGTGCGACAACTTAGCACCACGAATGAATGACGCTATTGCACAACAGTGGACTGTGAGTTGGCGAAGAATAGAGAATGAAACCAATGAACTGTGACTGGCTAATCGCACAGTGCAATGATGTCCTGGGCCAGAGGAATGAACCCACTCTGATACTAGATGGAGTATACAGACTCAGTAAATAACAGACATACATATATATTTTATTAATTATTGAAGGATGATGGTTTACACTAAAGGTCCCTGTCTTATATATTGCCATGGGTACCCTTTCGTGAAAAGGCATGATCTTATGATCGTACCCTTTTGTCTTAATCAACCTAAAATTACCCTAATTAATTTTTACATAAGAGTATTTTACCTGTGGAGGTCGGTTCCATCTTTTAGCATTTAGATGGTTGAGCCTGATGTGTTCTCCAACTTTATCATCTGGTTTATGTAAATCTTATCATGAGGTAGAGATCCTATTATTAGTGGCATGATTTGCTGGGTGTGACTCATACTCACAAATTGTATTCAGATTGGTGCCAAAACATTGGATTTGCTGCAGAAAAAACTTGATAGTGCTGTGTCAAACATGGACTTGGCAGGTTTTACTAGTAACTCACGAATCTTCTAACCCTCGAGAGTTTGACTTGGTGATGTTTTGGGTGAAACTTTTTGCAATATTGGATTTTTTTTTTTCTATGTTTTTACTGAGTCTGATTTGTACTCTTATTACCTGGCCTTGATACATTGTTCACCGAGTCATGTTTAGCTATTGATCCAAAATTCCAAATATACATTTTTCATATTTATTAGCCCATGTTATCATAACATTTGGATTTTAAATGTACAAATACACATGAGAGATATAAAGGTCAACATGGTATAAAATAAAGGATAGCATTCATTAATGATGCTTTAGAATATACATCTGTCAAGTTAATCATACCTCGATACATTATTATATAGCATAATAGCACCCTAAGTTCTTTTTGATGGTTTAGACACCTCATCACCTCAATCTCTCATCAGTTTAGCACGCTAAACATTACACACTTTTGAACCATCACAGTTGGATTGCTATTTTGAGTTTCTGATGTTACACTTATTTGCAGATGCAAAAATTGAACAAGCATCTTGGGACCCATCCAAATCTCGGGAGAAACTTAAGCAAGAGATTGATGCTTATGTGGCATCTCTATGTGCTACTCAATTGTCTGAGATTAGAAGTAAATCTGAGGTAAAAGCACCCTATAATACGTTGCTTTTTACTCCTAGTTTTTTTTGGATAAGATGCATAAGCTAACATGGCATATGCTTACATTTCTTGGATTTGAATATTCTTCATCTTTCTTGATTTGAAAGTTCCACATCCCTGAAATGTTGCTGCTATTGATTTGTGATCTTGTATTAACATTTAGTGACATGGTTTTATTTTGTGTATTTTAGACACAACTTACTAAAGCACTCGCTGAAGCGGTGGCATCTTTTCTTGAGTCTGCATCTCCTGACACTTGGCCAAGCATAAGAAAACTTCTGAAAAATGAGACAGAGAGAGCAGTATTAAATTTTAAATCTGCAATTGCTGGATTTGAGATTGATGATGAGACTTCCAATGAGATGGTTGAAAGTCTTAAAGATTATGGAAGAAGTGTTGTGGAGAAGAAGGCCAGGGAAGAAGTTGGGAAAGTGCTTATTCGCATGAAGGACAGGTAATTGTTTTATTTATTTGTATGCTATTTTAGAATTGTATGCATTTTAATGTGGTTAAGCTGTTCGATTTTTCTGGTCATGTATTGCAGGTTTTCAATTGTCTTCAGTCATGATAAGGAATCGATGCCAAGACTCTGGAATGGGAAAGTAGATATTCGAGCTATTACAAAGGATGCTTGTTCTGCGGTAATGATACTGTTTGGCTTGATGTTGCTTTTTGCTAAAGTGAATTACTACATATTTTGTGTTATTATTGAGCTTAACACTGGGAGACTCTTTTAGCAATGCCAGTGAGGTCTGTTATTGACTGGTTTAGTGGTCTTGTCAAGGTCCTGAAGAGGCAGAAGGTGGTACCACATAAGCCAAGTGCCCATTGACACCTTGGCATAAGTCCCCACTCTTTCATCCCAACCCCTAGAAATGTCTATGTGAGACTTCCCTACTATATGCACAAAACACTTCATATAAGATGAGTAAACCAATACTTAACTACGATATCTAGGTCAAGGTAGGAGCTGACTGTTTTAATTTTACTAATGATGTAAGTTAAATTAAATATAGAAATAATGCAGACCAGCAAGCAGAATATCATTTTTAACCTCGAAAAATAACTCCATAAATAGTATAAAGTTGAGTGGCAGACACTTACCCATTTGAAAGTGTTTTTCTTTGAGTTACCTCTTGGTAAGTTGCTGAAAATGGACAATTATATTGCTGTCCTACACTTTTCTGACTTGCAAAAGTAGAGAATATGCAGAAAACAGCAAGGAAAATGTTCCTTTGGGGCCACCCACAAGTGTGGAAACACACAAATTTAATGGATTTGTGTGGAAATGCTTGGGCAATGTTACTGCAAAATCTAGCTGGTCTAGTACAAAGCCTCACTAGGCAGATCCAGGCCTTGTGTAACAAAAGATTGGTGACCAATATTACCATAGTAGCCTTTCTTCCGCTATATATTGGTAAGTAAACCACAAGAGAGGCTTCTGTATATGCAAATCACCTAAAGGGTATTCAATAAGAAGGGTTCAATATGATGGAGAGGTCTAAAGGTTTTTATAGGGTACTAGCGAACCCAGGAGGGCTAAAATATTGTTCACCAAAGTTAAAACACTCTACCCGTAGACCAATTGAGTAAATTAGAGAGTTTTTATATGTAAGGGTTTGATAGATTTTCAGTGATGTGGCATGCAATATCATATAACAACTAGAAGAAACAGTCCGACAATGATTAATCAACAAAGTATAAACACTATCTGAAATATACCCTCTGGCTGAATTCCAAGTATCCTCTGAGATTTTCTGAGCTTTAGTGAAATTGTCCAGTGAGGGATTTTGTCAAACACGTTGTATGCACACTGCTGTAGGTGTATTTTTGGTTTACTTGACTCGGGTAAATTACATGGGCGATTTTCCATGAACTATGTCAACTCCTCAAGTGCTGTAGGTGTTCTTTTAGTTATTCATTACCAAGCAATTATGCATAATGGAAATAAAGGACATTTAACACGCTGGACTGATAAATATACTGAACCATAATTGTATAAGAAACTGATATAAATGACTAATATCAGATTTGTGAATGGACAGACTTTACATATACTCAGCCATAAAGACACAACAGTTGAGATAAAAAGAACCTAGAATGCAAAGTGAAATTTCAAGGCTGCAATAGACTTGTCCCTTATACAAAATCCCTGTGTGAAGGGAGGAGGAAAGCTCTAGAACTGCTCTCTTTCCACTGCAAACTCGTCCAAGGCTTCTCTAACAAATCTGCAATAATCTCATGCTGATAAATGATGATGCACGAACAGGTAACAGAGGTATACCAACTCCTACACACAGGCAGAGTTAACACGGCCTGTATAATGTCAATGGAAGCCCTCAATACGTTCCACACACTAGAAGAATCTTGGGCCTGGTATTTCAACAGGAGTACGCTCAGCTTGGGGTGAATGTGGCCCTTAAACTGAGATAAATCTGGTCTCCCAACAACCAGATGTTGGCCCAATTATTTGAAGATATCCCTTCCTCAAAAAAAGGGAAGGAATTTGTCCCTTGAGCTGGGACTTCGACGCACACCAGCTCAGAAATGGTCTGGTTCTCTTACTGACTGAACTCTGTTGAAGTTTCTAAGTTTACTTAGTTTAGAAACTCTTCATGCACCTTTTC
Organism: Pinus taeda; assembly: GCA_000404065.3. NCBI lineage: Eukaryota > Viridiplantae > Streptophyta > Pinopsida > Pinales > Pinaceae > Pinus > Pinus taeda. The sequence continues at coordinate 93,086 of APFE031363754.1, forward strand.
TGATTTATTCCTACCTACTTGTTATTTTTCTTTAACAAGTTATTTACAAAGTAAATACTGAAAATAAACACCAGTGCATGCTCAACATATTACAGATCAGCAACTAAAAGAAACAAGAACAAACACACCACATGACACCATTATTTTTGGACCAATGTCTAGAAAAATCCAATGCGGGAAAACCGGTGCAGCTATCTAAGGGTTTTCTTATTAAGCAATATCAGAGTACAATTTAGGTGCCGAAACTGGCCTACCCAACATAGAATTTCCTTAGCAGCTATACCTCACAGTTTGAGAGGAATCTCCTGGTTGAAACCTCAGAAAATCCTTCCGGCAGCTCCTTAGCACAAAACCGCTCTGCAACCCCAGCGTCTGCCCAAACTGGACTGCGTCCGCCCCTCCGTCTCATGCTGGCCTTGCGTCAACCTTTCTCGGTCTGCGTCAGCTGCATTGGCCCCTCTGGTGCTTTGCACAGCGCTTGGCTGCCTCTGCGTGGCCTTGCGTGAGCCCTTGTTGGCTCTGTGTCACCCTCCTTGGCTGCTATGCTGCTCTCTGGGCACAATCTTTGCCTTCTCTGTTTCTCTGTACTCAATGCCCCTCAGCTGCTCTCTCGATCACTGATCCTATCTCTCTTAACAAACCCGTTCTAGAGAATTGAATGACTGATCATCTGGTGTACTCTCCAAGTGACCCTCAAACCTCCTCTTATACTATTCCTGTTGACATCTCAACGACCGAGATTAAGTCCCTAATCAATAGCTAAGATTAGATCTGGCTTGATCCATGTCTTTTGGACCACTGTAACATAGATTCATATTAATACACATTATAATATTTTATTTTCCCTAAGTTTAGACTCAGGGACTCCATTAAAAATATTAATTTTAATATCTCATGATCTGTTTAGAATCTGCCCAAATCCTTTCTGGGTATTGGAGATCTCATGTGCCCCAACCTCTCCACCAAATTTCGTGGCTACATCACATCTGATGCTACCCCGAATCAACACTCCCTCTTAGCAAGGATTGTGCTCTAGCAATACTCCTCACTGAGTATTACTCTGATCATCCAGCATCGGTACCTGTGCTGATGCTAAGCCTTCTTGCCCACCATCATCTGCACTGTTGCCTCTTGTACTGTTGCCCATGGTTTTGCCACTGCCACTGCTGCATTTGTATGACAGCTCCCTCTACATCCGTGTTGCTGCTGGTCCTTTCTCCTAGCACTGCATCCACACTGCACCTCCTCTCATCATGTTGCATCGTGTTGCTCACTGCTGCACTGCAACTCAGTTAATGAGAACTTGAGAAGTAAGTAACTGATCCTCTAACTGACCTCTCTGTTGAGCTAGAGACACCCACTGATGTTGAAGCTCCCTCTGCCGCTGACAAGTTCTCCCTCTCTGACTTCTGTGCTGCTACAACAACTCTCTTGCATCTCGCACCATTGCACACCTCTCTATGCCTTCCTGCACTGGTACAACTCTCCTGTGCCTCTCGCACTGCTGCAGCCTGCTAGCTCTGCGCTGTCTCGAGACACCTGCACTGTAGCTCTCTCTACCGCTCCATCCGCATCTGTCTCTACCCACTCAGCCAATCTTGTTACTCCTCGTTGGGGCTCCCGTAGCAAGGTCTAATCCAAGAGGTTGGGTACCTCAAGGATCCTGCCCCTCATCCCTTGTAGTTCGCCTAACTACAGCTCGATGTCTCCCCACTTCCACTCAAGTGGTGTGTGCACTCATGGCACAATCATCATCTGTCAAAACTTCCTTCTCTAGCCGTGCTGGCGCTGCCTTAGTCTCGGAAGACTATCCCTTACTCTTCTTCCTTGGTCACTAGGTCGCACAATGACCCATCTCTCCACAGTGGAAGCACTTGATCTTGGAGAGATCTTTCTTGGTATTCGTCATTTGAAGATTCTATAAGAAGAGAAGGATTTCTTGTGGGTTTTCCTCTCTAGGAGAGGTTTCGGCCATGGCTATCAGGCTACATCTTATGCCCATTTGTTATACTGATCTTCATGTCTTTGGTAGTTGTTTGATGATAAGAACACTATAATAATCAAGATAAGAAGAAGCAAATTATAAGTACAACAAGTTAAAAAAAAGAACATCCATGCAGTTATCAAGTTTAGAGAAATCACACCTAATCTAGCTACCCTAGATTTGTTAACACTAACCCCTCTTATTTGCCTCACTTTGTGAGCTTTTGTGAGCCCCTATGTACTACAATAGTGCTGTGTTTTTGAGTAGTGATCTAGCAATAGATTGGTGGCACTCATTTGGCGACCAGTCTCCTCAACTGCAAAAGTTTGTAGTTAGTGTCCTCAGTCAAACTTTAAGTGGGTGTGAGAACAATTGGCTATTTTTGAGTGGATTCACATAAAGGAAAGAAAGCATTTGGAACGAAAATGGTTAAATGGTCTCATTTTTGTGCAATATAACCTTTAACTCAAATGCCTCCAAATGCCTAACAAAAGACCGGATATAGGTCCCCATTGTGTTGGGTGATATTGATGTTGATGTCATGGAGTTTTGTAAGGTGGGGGGTGGAGCGAGGGGGGGGGGTGGTGTTGAACCCAATGTTGCACTAATCGTTATCGAGATTAATTGGGCGCGGGGAAAAAATCGTAAAAATCGGGAAAAAACCGTAACAAACAAAAATATTCATTTTTTTTTCAATTTTTTTAATATCTAAAGCATCTACAACATAAAATAAATACATTGACACATAAATATGATAAAAGAACTAATATATAAGATGTTTAATATCATTTCTAGTGCCATATCACACATAACAGTGAATCATGTCCTAAATAGTAAGTCCTGACTCATGACTCCCAACTCAACCTCAAATTATCAACAAAAAAATATAATAATGTATCTCATATCATGAGTCATAATGTCATATACAATGAAATGAACCAAATAACTAAAGTCTAATACCACTGATTTCCTTTGCCCCTCTAGATGTAGTGGTCGGTGGAGGTAGACCACAGGAGGTACGGGAGGTAGACCACGTCCTCTACTGGCGATAGGGGTAGCTTGGGTCACCTCCTCCTCATCATATATATATATATATATTTATTTATTTATTTATTTATTTATTTATTTTTTCAGCAATTTCTCCCAAAAAATCGCCGGGAAAAAAATTTGCGATTTAATCGGCCGATAATATCTCTGATTTGAAAAATTTGTGATTTTCCGATTTAATCGCAATTAAATCGCGATTAGTGCAACACTAGTTGAACCCAATGCAAATCTAGTAGTCAAACTAGGGGTTAAAGGAAGCAAATCACCAATCATGGCACATGCAAGCACTAGTTGTGGAACTTGGACAACTCGTGCTTTTGTTGGGTCTACTACTATTACCTCAACTATTGAGGATGTAGATGTACCTAAGTAGTCTAAAGACTCTGAATTAGATATTGTTTTTGTAGCTCCTACTGATGATCCCATTTGTAGTGGTGGTGACGAGATTCATGGGTGATCATGTATATGAAGTATCAAGATTCAATGATTTGTAGCAGACCAATAGCATGTAGCATGGTTTTTGGACTCTAGAGGTCATTTAAAGTCTCTTTGATTATGCATTTTGTTGTTGATATGTATTGCACTCAGTGCCATTTTTGATGTATTCACTCTTACATGGTATATATAAGAGAAAAATTTGCATAGTTTGTCTTTAATGATCTGGAATCTTAAAAACAATATCTTTTTATTAAAATTTTAATCAGTTTATATATATTTTTTGAAAAATGAGACATTGACTTTGAGGCAATCTGATTTCAAGTCAAAAACCTAGTTCATAAGTCGCTAAGTATGAGTTTTAAGATGTTGGCTGTGGGGTTTGGAATAATTTAGCTAGATGATGAACATTTTAGTGATGTATTTTGTGTTCCAAGTCTCTCTAGCAATCTTTTATCAGTGTATGAATAACCCATTTAGCAGAATGTAAAACAATAGAGTTTTCACCTCTTCAAGTTGTAATCAAAGATTTAAAAGATCCTAAGCATGTCCTAGAAACTATAATTGTTTATGATAGTATCAGGTTGTAGTTGTACAAATTTGGCATTTTTGGTCATCATCTTTTCCATTAGTTTTTATTGCTCATAGCGATGGCTTGAACAAACTTTGGCATGAGCAATTTGGTCATCTAAACTATCTCTCTTTGCAACAACTATGTAGTCAAAATGTGTTGTTTGTGTCAATTGTGTTCTTTTGGCAAACATCATTGGGACAATTTTGACAAATGTGCCTCTTGGTAGGGTTGGGCCCCCTTGCAACTTGTTCATAGTGATTTGTGTGGTTTGCATCCTTCTTATATCTCTAGGTTCAAGCACTTCTCAACTTTCATTGGTGACTTCTTGTAATATCCCTAATTGAAAATTTCGCAGATTCTCAGAATCTAACTTAACAAAATACTTCATATAAAAAAATTTCATTCATTTAATAGAACATATCCATTTATAATATAACATAGAGAGTGCTTCAATTCAATAATACAATGAGCAAAAATAATCTCAGCTTTATTATAATAGATAAATTAAGGTTTACATGCTAATACAACCAATCTAGTTGAGATGAAAAGCTGGCCTCAAGAATCTTCTCCAATGTTGCATGAACCTCCAAAACTAAACTGAAATACAATTGCTAGGCTCTCTGGTGAATTTTGGATGAATTGACTGAGGGGAGAGTTGGTTACTTGCCCACTCACTGAATCACCAGAGGGTTTTTGTCATGGGGCTACTACTAATGCTGGGAACTCCCGGTTCTACAAACCTCTCTACAAGAAAGAAACTCAATTCCAAGATATCCCTAAATGGTCTCCTCCTCCTCTTTTATGGATCTAATGGATCCCTCTAGAAGCCTTTGTTTTATTATTATTTTAATCACTTAATACTTTTCCCCTCTTTTTATTTTAATTAAAATACATTTTCAATTCGGGAAAATGGTAAATCAGCCACCATTCCTCCTCAGAGCATTGAAGGTCACTTCCCACCATCTCATCATATAGATCTTCGTGTTCTGGTTCCAACAAGCTATTACATTAAGGTGTTCCGTCAAGTATACCTCCTGGAATGCCACTTCAAGCGTAATTAATCAGGTTAGGCTCATTAATAAACCTTTTTTCCAAAAGTTGTTGGAATGCAAAGGAACAAAAGGCAAGTTGTGCGATGATGGAAAGTGCCAAGCCAATGCCATCATCTCCCATAAAACTCCTCAAAATCCCATAAAGCCCCTTCAGAAGCCCTTGGGTCGGTTGATAGAGTAAACTTGCTCATGTGACTTAGCTGTCTCCAACCCTGGAAGTCCATCTTGATGATGTGAAAATTCTATGACTACAACAACTGATTTATTTTACCTACTTATTTTCCAATAAGTTATTTATGAAAATCCTTCAGTAAACATTAAAATAGATTATGCTGCAGATATCACATCATAATACAGAAACAAACACATGCACAAGAATTAACACATCGACACAATTATTTTGGACATTCAGTCCCCAGAAAAACCCAATGTGGGAAAATCGGTGCAGCAAGAGAGGATTTTATTATTCAACAATTCTTCAGTACAACTGGGTGCCAAACTGGCTTACACTATAGAGAAAAAATTTTCGTTGACCTCTACGTAGCTCCCAGACCCTCTGCGTCAGCCCCTGCCTCTCTGCGTTAGCCCTGGGCCTCTTTGCATCACCCACGCAGACCCTCCAATGACTGCGCAGTCCATTGTCTCCTCGTTTGCCTGAGAGGCTCTGCATTTGCTTGAGAGGCTTTGTGTTGTTCCTTTGGTGTTGTTCCCGACTCTCTGTTCCATACTTGCTGCCTCCTGCTGCTCTCCAGACCACTAGTTCGAATTTCTCAGCTAACTTCGCTCTAGAAATCAAACTAATTGGTATCCCTCAATGTGTCCTCCAACTGACTCTCAAGCCTCCTCTTATACTTTTCTCGTTAGTCCATCAACGACCGAGATTAAATCTCTAATCAACAACTAAGATTAGATTTGGCTTGGTCCATGACTTTTGGAACCTTCTAACCCTGTTTTATATTAATACCTATTAATATTTTAATTTTCCTAAGTTTAGACTTGGGAACTCCATTAAAAATATTAATTATTTTAATATCTCCCAAACCGGTTAGAATCTGCCCATACCATTTCTGGGTCTTGGAGATCTCATGTGCTTTAGCCTCTCCACCAATTTTCATGGCTAGAACACATCCGATGCTAGTCCAAATCAACATTACCTCTTAGCGAGGACTGTGCTTTAGTAATACTCCACACTGAGCATCACCCTAATTATCCAGCATCGATCCCGATGCTGATGCTAGGCCTCCCTGCCCAACATCCTCTGCACTACTGCATCTTGTACTGCTGCCCATGGCCCCGCCACTGCCATTGTTGCATTCGTACGACAACTCCCTCTGCATCCGTGGTACTGCTGGTCCAATCTCCCAGCACTGCATTTGCATTGCATCCCCTCTCATCATGCTGCATTGTGCTACTGCACTACAACATCATACCCATTTTTGCTACTGAAACAAATTCTTTATCACCCCCATCTTCCCCCTGAAATAATCAAACTTGGTGCTTCTAAGGGCCTTGGTAAGGATGTCTGCCACCTATTCTCCTATAGGAGTGTAGCTCAATTGTATAACTCCTCGTTGGACATAGTCTTTGACAAAGTGACACCAGATATCAATATACTTTGACTAATCGTGAAACATTGGTTTCTCAGAGAGCTTGATGCAATGCTGATTATCACACATGATCCTGGTTGCCTCCATCTTTCTTTTTGAATAGGTTCACAAGCAATTTCCTAAGCCATATGGCCTCACACGAAGTTGTGCTTGCGGCCATATATTTTGCCTCAGTTGAGCTCAGAGCGACGAATTTTTGTTTCTTATTGCACCAGGAGGTCATTCTTGATCCAATGTTGAAACAATACCCAGAGGTACTTTTCTGATCCATTGAACTTCCTGCCCAATCTGCATCAATAAACCCACTCAATTTGATATCCTCACCCCTGGTGTACAAGAGTCCATAATCGACTGTTCCCTGTAAATACCTGAGAACATGTTTGGCTGTTGCCCAGTGCGCCCTCTTCGGCTCCACCATGAACTCACTAAGGTTGTTGACAACGTAGCAAATGTTTGGCCTGGTATTGACCAGATACATCAAGGACCCTATGAGCGTATAAGGTGGGATCAACATCTTTGTCTTCTGATGCATCAATCTTCTTCCAATTGGTTATCATTGGAGTAGCCATGGGTCTACAGTCCTCCATCCTGAATTTTTTTTAGGATTTCTGTAGCATATCTCCCTTGCCCAAGGAAGATCTCCCCCTTTTGCTGCCAAACTTCCCACCCCAGGAAATAATGCATTTGTCCCAAATCCTTCATGTCGAATTCCGTCACTATATTCTTCTTGCAGCCCCTATGAGGCTGGATGATCTTGTCAGGAAGAGATCATCCACATATAATACTAAGATTAGAGGCTCATTTTCTACAACCAGATAGTAGAGATTTGGATTTGCGTTACTCTTGACAAATCCCATTTTCTGCAAGTAGCTATTGATCTGCCCATACCATGCTCTAGGTGCCTGTTTTAGCCCATACAAGGCTTTCTTCAATTTGTATACATAAGACTTCTTCTCATGTGTCTCAAAGCCCTCTGGTTGTTCAATGTGTACCTCTTCTTCTATCACACCATTCAAAAATGCCGTTTTGACATCCATCTAATGAATCTCCCACACCATTTGAGCTGCAAGAGATATCATGGTTCTAATAGATGTATACCCGGCTACCAGGGTGAAGGTCTCTTTGTAGTCAATTCCTTCCTTCTAAGCATGCCCCTTAGCCACAAACCTAGCTTTGTATTTCTCAACACTGTCGTCTGTAGCGTATTTTCTTGAAGATCCATCTCGAACCTACCACTGATCTGTCTTGAGGCCTTGGCACTACCTCTGAGACATTGTTTACCATTATGGAGTTGTACTCCTCTACCATTGCATCCAACCAAACTTGATGTTGTGCTGCCTCCTAAAAGTTGGCAGGCTCCCCATCCTGAGCTACTAATGCCTATCTATCTGGCTGTTTTTGCTCCCTCTTATTGTTCCTTGGCGCGCTGATGAAGTCCTCTGCATCTTGCAGAAGTTGACAAAGTTCCCTGCTCGTTCTTTCTTTGCCAATAGGTGCTTCTGTTAGCTCCTCCTCATCCTGTGATTCTTCCTGAATCAAGGAAGAATTCTTTTCTTCCGTTAGTTGAAGAGGTTTGACCAACGGTTCCTCTTTTGACTACTCCTTGGAAGGCATTTCTCGAGATTTTTTGAAGGCCATGTCCTCCATGAATTTCACATCAAGTCAAATTACTACCTTCTTGCTCCCTGGAGGATAGATTCTGTATGCCTTAGCGTTCTCGCTATATCCCTAGATATCCTTTCTCTATAGTATGATCCAATTTCATCCTCTTTTCTTTAGGTATGCGACAATACGCTAAGTTCCCAAATGTCTTGAAATGACTGACTTCAGGCGTCTTCCCTGGGAAGACGTTCTATGGAGTAATCTTGCCCAATGCCCGATGAGGAGTTCTATTCTGAACATAGACTGTTGTGTTGCATGCTTCCGCCCACAGGAATTTTGGCATATCCTGATCATACTTCATGGCCTAGCTACTTCTACAATAGTCCTGTTCTTTCTTTTTGCTACTTCATTCTGCTTCGGATTGTAAGGAATTGTCCACTCTCTTCTAATGCCCTCCTTAGTGTAGTCCTCATCGACAGACTCTCCACAATTATTTGAGCACAAAACTTTTATTTTCTTCCTAATCAGATTCTCCATTAGAGCCTTGAACTGTTTGAATCGACAGAAAACCTCGTCCTTGGTTTTCAGAAAATAAATCCAAGTTTTCCTTGAGTAGTCATCAATGAAGATAAGGAAGTACTCGACACCACTAAGAGATTTAGTGGACATGGGTTTGCAGATATCTGAGTGTATCAATCCTAGTACACTCTTGGCCCTGTTTTTACTTCTAGGAAATGCTGCTTTGGTATACTTCCCTAGAGCACATCCTTTGCATACATCATCTCGTTCCGTACTAAGATTGGAACTCCTGTTACAGTGCTCCTGAGAATTCTTAGAGCCCCATGGTGCAAATGTCCCGTTATTCTGTGCCATAGTTTGTTCAAATCCTTGTCTCCATGACTGCCTATTAGTGCCATTGGTGATTCTAGTTGTAGTTTGTACAAACTGTTACTTTTCATCCTGATTTGCACTTTCTTGTTCCAGCTCAGGTGTTTGACGTATACTTTCTCCTTGATGAAGAAAACGTCATAGCCTTTCCTTTGAAGTTGTGACACGGAAAGTAAGTTCATCCCCAATCCTGGAACATGCAGCACACTGGTAGCACGGAACCGCTCTCCCGTTTCTGTTTGCAAAACTATGGTACCCCTCCCTACTAGAGTACATTTTGCCTTGTTCCCCATGGTGATCTGAAAGTTCATCTTCTCCTCCCGATAATATGAGAAACATTCCCGGATTCCCGTCATATGCCAAGACGCCCCATTGTCTATATACCATAGCTATGACGATGCAGAGCTAGTCACACAAGCCACTTCTTCTTCCAACTTGGAAGCCAACATAGAAAAATCAAAGTCACTTTATCTTCTGCAATTTTCTGAAAATCTCTGCGAATCTCCTGACATAGATGCCTCTGCATCATGGTCTTGACCCATAATTGATTTTCCCTTCCTGTCTCTGATTACTTCTCTGATACCATGTGAGAATTCGATCATTGCAGCCACTGATTTATTTTACCTACTTATTTCCCAATAAGTTATTTATGAAAATCCTTCAGTAAACATTAAAATAAATTATGTTTGAGATATCACATCATAATACAGAAACAAACACATGCACAAGAATTAAGACATTGACATAAATATTTTGGACAATTAGTCCCCGGAAAAACCCAATGTGGGAAAACTAGTGCAGCAAGGGAGGATTTTATTATTCAACAATTCTTTAATACAACTGGGTGCCAAATTGGCTTACCCTACAAAGAATTTTTTTTGCTGACCTCTACGTAGCTCCCAGACCCTCTGCGTCAACGCTTGACTCTCTGCGTCAACACTGGGCCTCTCTGCGTCACCCACGTAGGCCCTCCAGTGACTGCGCAGTCTATTGCCTCTGCGTCTGCGTCTCCAACCTCTGCGTTGTTCCCTTGGTGTTGTTCCCGACTCTCTATTCCCTACTTGCTGCCTCCTGTTGCTCTCGAGACCACTAGTTTGAATTTCTTAGCTAACCTTGCTCCAGAAAACAAATTGTCTGGTCTCCCTCATTGTGTCCTCTAGTTGACCCTCAAGCCTCCTCTTATACTTTTCTCGTTGGTCCATCAACGACCGAGATTAAATTTCTAATCAATGGCGAAGATTAGATTTGGCTTGATTCATGACTTTTGGAACCTTCTAACCCAGTTTTATATTAATACCCATTAATATTTTATTTTTCCTAAGTTTAGACTTAGGAACTCCATTAAAAATATTAATTATTTTAATATCTCCCAAACCGGTTAGAATCTGCCCAAACCATTTCTGGGTCTTGGAGATCTCACGTGCTTTAGCCTCTCTACCAATTTTCATGGCTATATCACATCCTAGCTATCTCAAATCAACAGATGACGCCATAAGGGAAACCAAAGAAAGGAACATGACAAATCCTCTCGCCCCAAGATTGCCTTCCCTCAAGCAATCCATATCTTTTGACCAATCTAGTGGTCCAGTGCAATTGGCAACCAATACTTCGATCCCATACAAACCACTGGGTGATACCATGCCTCCATGCCACCTAACCATGAACAGATCCCTTTATGCCTGTATCCTCGACTAAACTCTGACTTGTCCTGCCATCAACAAATTCAATTGGATCCTGATGCCACCATGGCCAATCACCAAACACCACTATCCCATGGCTCTAATTGTGCTCTATCTTCGGTTGTAGAGGTTGCTCCATCAATCAATCAAATACCAACTCATCACTTCTCTCCAATCCAACCCCTGACACAAACCAATGCCAATCCTACTATGCTAATGCTAGGATGGAATGTTGAAGAGTTGTCGGGTTGCATGCCACTACCATCTGAAACACGTAGTATCCCTCACATCTAAGGGTCCCCACTGTACTCTGCCCTTGACTAAGAATATCACACCATTAACAGGATACCAACTCATGATCTTTGCCAATCCAACCTCTGGGATGGATCAGACGCGTAGGCACCTGTATATGGGATAAGTCCCCTATACTGCACAGTGCCCAAATCATGTAACTTTGCCTGGTCAACCACCCAGCCCTGCCTAAGAAATCTTGCCCCTCTCTCTAAAATGGGTAAAAGTGGGCAAGCAATGCTGCAAGCCCTGTCTATGTACTCTTGGAGTGTTGCTTGAAAATTTTGCAGCTCTGCTGGCTACCACTATATCTGTTGGCACCTCATCAATGGGTAGACCCAAAGAGGGACGCACTGCCATCTCTAAAAGACCCTCCCTCATATGACTGGAAACTCCATGCTCCTCCAGTCTACCAACCTTTGAGTGGAAACTCCATGTTCCTCCAGTCTACCAACCTTTGAGTGGAAACTCCATGCTCCTCTAGTCTACCAACCTTTCACTGGAAACTCCGTCCTCCTCCAGTCTACCAACCTTCGACAAGACTATCTTGTCAGGCTTCAACACCTCTTGATGACAAGTGTCTGCAAGTATTGCAACCCTATTCGCTGTTTGTACATTTGTTTGCTCCTTGCCAATCGTTGGCCCAAAGGACTATTGCTCTCCCTCCAACATGGGCTCAACATGAGAGATTAGCTGATCCACCAAAATGGTTCATCCCATACACTGTGCATATCATCCTCTCGTGATCTTACTCATGCTGAGTGGGTACACCTGCTACTCATCAATCTCCTCTACCAAACATGGCTGCATCTTTGAGTTGTTGTTGACAATATTGCATGATTGTTTACGCTCCTCAGAGGTATACTCGTGAGAACCCATGGACTCAACTATAAAAGAAGAATCCTCATTTGGAAAGTCAGAAGGAACCTCCTCTTGATCTACCTTTGCTATCTCCTCCATGTCACTCCTGCATAGTGGTCACATCCCCAAGGTTCCTCATAGATAAAGCAAAAAGCCTTCCTCCTTAGTTCATTCTTGTTACATGGTTGGTCACCACAGATCCTCTGTAACCCTTTCTGGGTCAATTGTCTCTAAAACAATTTTATGTTTTGCTAAACCAACCATTTGGCTAGCTCATAAGCAGTAGGCGAGACCAACTATTCCTTCCTCCAAATGGCCAACAATCTAGATTGCAACTCCCTGCAAATGGCCTCACGGTTTCCAATACATGAAGATAAAATGGATTTCTTATGTGTTCTATTCGTGTCAAGATGATGTTTCCTAACGCTGAAGAAGCATTAGAACATTTGGCGAATTAGGTCCTTGCATTCCAAATCAAACATGATGTTATATGTTCTAAGTTCTAACCATGGCCATAATCTCTAGAATTTCTAGCTTCTTCCCATAGGCAGGGCCCTCATTGTTATCCAAGTCTTGAAAGGTCTCCACTATCAATTTGAAGACTCTCCTCATAATGCCATCATTGTAAGGGGATAAAGGAGTGGTTAGCAACATGATATTACTGAGACAGGTGGAAATCGAAAGTTTGATGCTTTCACAAGGCAAGCATGGCTGGTTTTAGAGCCCAGATAATGTTCTTCCCATTTCACGGATCCACCTTGGAAAGGAGTGAAGCAAGTTTTTCCAGCTTGAGAAGGGCTTTTATTGTAACCCCCATGAAACTCAAATCTGTCCCAAGTGCATATATTTTGGGTCCCATATCATGTTCTTTATGTGGTTGCTCTTGTTGTAGTATAGAACGTATATCCTTTGAAAGGGACCATTGATTGTTGCTGCTAGTTTATTAAGGGAGTTTATGAAGGTTTCATCCATGTTTTAGTCCAGTGAAGTCAAGTACATCAAACTGTTTTGATTGACACTCTCCCAACTTACAATACAACCATAAAATGATGAGGAATAATCACATTAGCTCAAACTTTGACCCATAAAATAATTTGACTAATAGATTGTTGATTTTGGGCAGTATTGGATGTGCCTTGAAATTTGGTGGAGAGGCTAAGGCACATGACATTTCCAAGACCCAGAAATCGTTTGGAGAAATTCCACCCGGATGAGGACTTATTAAAATAATTAATATTTTTAATGGGTTCCTAAGTCTAAACTTAAGAAAATAAAATGATTAATAGGTATTAATAAAGATAAGGGTGAAAAGCTTATAAGAGACGAGGATCAAGTCTATTTTAATCTTAGTCATTGATTAGAGACTTAATCTCGGTTGTTGATTCATTAACAAGAGAAGTATAAGAGAAGATTTGAGGATCATTTGGAGATACACCGGCAGATACTCAATATTCCAAGGAAAATCGATTCTCAAAGAGAAGGAGATTGATTTCAAAGGGAGAGTTGTAGGGTGGAGGAAGAGGAGGGCATCAACAATAGACAGTGACTGAGGAGGAGGTGACATAGGGGCATTGAGAGGCAAGGCAGAGGGAGACGCAGTCCAGGGGAGACGCAACCCTTACGCAGGTTGACACAGAGGGACGCAGAACCATGCAGGGTGACACAGAAGTGACGCAGAACTGGGAGATGGGTCTCCAGGGTGTCAGAAAGTTTCCAAGGGAAAGTCTCAGGTGTTTTCTCTTTGTTTCTCTGTAAAATCATTCCTTGTAGATCGATTGTTGTTGAAGATTAATAAAACCCTCATCTGCTGCACCAGTTTTCCCACATTTGGTTTTTCTGAGGACAATTGTCCAAAAACAACTGCATTGATGTGATTGGTTCTTGTGCATGTATATCGCTATTATTTTCTCTGTGTAATTAAGTGATAACTGCAGTAAAATTTATTTTAATGTTTGTTGAAGGGGTTTTGTAAATAACTTATTGTGAAGAATAAGTAGGTGAAATAAATCAGTTGTTGCAGTAGAATTTCAGGTTAGAAATTTTCATATGGTATCAAAGCAGAGATTTGGCAATAGGAGAGAAGAATTGGCTATGGGTTAGGAGCATGATGCAGAGGCATCAACTCAAAGGGACTCATGCAGATTTCCAGAAGATAACACGAGGGACATGGATTGCGATTATTTAATGTTAGCTTCCAGACTGGAAGAAGAAGTCACTTGTCTAGCAAGCTCAACCTCCTCTGAGGTTTGGTATATAGAGAGTGGAGATTCCTGACATATGATAGGAATTCGAGAATGTTTTTCAAATTATCAGGAAGAAAGGATGAATTCTCAAATCACCATGGGAAATAAGGCAAAATGTACCCCCATAGGAAGAGGTATTGTATTCTTTCAAACTGTAGCACGAGAGCAGCTTTGGGCAACCAATGTGCTGCATGTGCGAAGGTTGGGGATGAACTTACTCTCCGTATGTCAACTTCAAAACAAGGGCTATGATGTTTTCTTCATCAAGGAGAAAGTATATGTCAAACACTTGAGTTGGAAAACGAAGGCCCAATATTGGAATCATAAGTAGCAGGTTGTATAGATTACAACTATAATCTTCAGAATTAAGTACCAAACGAGATGATGCATGCTGAGGGTGTGCTCTAGGCAAGTATGCCAAAGCAACGTTTTCTAGCAGCAACAATAGAGATCAGAGTGTTCTAGGATTGATAAACTCAAACATCTGTGGACCTATGTCCACAAAAGCTGTTAGTGGTGCCGAATACTTACTTCGTCACCTTTATCGATGACCACTCTAGGAAGACTTGGATCTACGTTCTAGAAACCAAGGATGAGGTTTTTGGTCGATTCAAAGAGTTCAAGACCCTAGTAGAGAATCTGACAGGCAAGAAGATAAAAGTGTTGCGCTCAGACAATGGTGGAGAGTATGTTGACAAGGACTTCACTGAATTTTGCACTAGGGAAGGCATCAGAAGAAAGTGGATAACTCCCTACAATTCGGAGTAGAATGGAGAAGCATAAAGGAAAAATAGGACTATTATGGAAGCAACTAGGGCAATGTTGTATGATCAGGATATGCCCAAATTTATGTGGGCAAAAGCATGCAGCACGACAGTTTATGTCTAGAACAAGACTCGACATAGGGCATTGGGCAAAATCACTCCAGAAAAGGTCTTCATCGGGAAGACACCTGAAATCAGTGATTTCAGGATATTTGGGAGTTTGATGTATTGCCATATACCCAAAGAAAAGATAAAGAAATTAGATCAAACTGTTGAGAAAGGATATCTCGTGGGATATAGCGAGAATGCTAAGGCATAAAGAGCCCATCTTCTAGGGAGTAGGAAGGTAGTAGTTCGACGAGATGTAAAGTTCATGGAGGACAGAGTTTTCAGGAAATCTTGAGAATGCCTTCCAAGGAGCAGTGAAAAGACGATCCGTTGGTCCAACCACTTCGACCAGCAAAAACTAGTACCTACTACCAACAATTCTCGTAAAGGCAAAGCTTAAGAACAGGAGGAATCACAGGAAGAGAAAGAGTTGATAGATGTACCCACTACTAGTGGAAGAATGAGCTGGGAACTTCGACAGATTCTACGGGATGCAGAGGACTTCATTGGTGCAACCAGGAATAATAAAAAAGAGTGAAGACAACCAGACAAATAACAGGCCCTAGTAGCTCAGGTTGGGGAACCCTCTAGTTTTCAAGACGCCGTTTAGCATCAAGTATGGGTGGGGATGCTATGGTGGAGGAATACAGTTCTATAATGGTCAATGATGTCTGGTAAGTGGTACCTAAGCCTCAAGATAGGTCAATGGTAGGTTTGAGATGGATTTTCAACGTCAAGTATGCTACAGATGGCAGTGTGGAGAAATAAAAAGCTAGGTTTGTGGCTAAGGGGTATGCTTAGAACGAAGGGATAGACTATGAAGAAACCTTCACCGCAGTAGGCAAGTATACTTCTATTAGAACCGTTATATCCCTTACAGCATAGATGGGGTCGAAGATTCACCAGATGGATGTCAAGACGACGTTCTTGAATGGGTTGATAAAAGAAGTATACATTGAACAACCCGAGGGTTTTGAGCAGTGTTCCACGGGGACTGCCCCCCCCTTAGGGGTCTAGTTTCCTAGCTCCCTCGCGCTCCGAGGACTTGGGGACGAGAAGGGGTTGTTTCCTTGTGCTGAGGGGTCATTTCTGAAAAGGGGGTTGTGAGGGGTCAAGGGGGGACGTGGGGGGTCGAGGGGCTCAATTTTCTAAATAAACTTTTGTTTATAATTAAAATTTAACATTAGTTTTAATACTTTGGGGTTTCAATTCATTTTCTTATAAATTTAATTCATTATTCGCCGTGGCCCCTCACTCCATTCGCAAGACGTTCCTAGTTCCTCTGCAACAAAGAGGAATTGGTCCACATATAGCTTCATCCACTCTATCAAGAGGAACAAGCTTACCTCTAAAAGAACAGAGAAGTTAGTTGCTGTGCACAGTGCCCTACATCTTGAGCATAGGAAGAAGCCTGAGTATTTGAAGGGACTAACAACACGATGGGATGTTGATCCAAAGGATCATGCATAGGTAGATATGGAGGAGAGACTTGATGAGAGACAGATGGGGTTGGCTGGTGTGCCACTTAGCATGTTTGAGAATGCTAGTGATTCAGATTCAAATGGTGATATAGTTGATCTTGATTTATTCATACAACAGCTGGATGCAAAGATTAGCAGGGCATTACCTTGAGGCTTGAGCAAAATTATGCTCGTTTATCTTTTGATATTTTGATGTTCTTATGTTATTCTGACTTTATAAAATTTTAACTCTTGATGTATCAAACTTGACTTTAGTCTTTTATAATTCTATAAAATTTTGACTCTTGATGTATGATGTATCACACTTGACTTTTATAATTTTATGTCAATATTCATTGTTCAATGTTCAATGTTCATAGTAGGAAGTGGAACTTCAATATGGTTTAAACTTTAATCATAATGTATGATGTATGATTATAAATTAGAATTTAAATTTATATGATATTAGATAATGATATTCATATCAATGATCATGCTTTGCAACTTTTCAATTCAAACCCAATTGTCATAGTGGACTCAATTTATAAATTATATTTTATATTTATAAGTTTTTAAGACCTTGATGTCCCCCCACGTTTCCTAAAAATTGGTGGGGAGCTTTTGCATAAGCCGCTCCCGTGTATCCTCGATTCAGATTCAGATGTTGATATGGTTGATCTTGATTTATTCATGCAGCAGCTGGATGCAAAGACTAGCAGGGCATTACCTTGAGGCTTGAGCAAAATTATGCTCGTTTATCTTTTGATATTTTGATGCTCTTATGTTATTCTGACTTTATAAAATTTTAACTCTTGATGTATCAAACTTGACTTTAGTCTTTTATAATTCTATAAAATTTTGACTCTTGATGTATGATGTATCAGACTTGACTTTTATAATTTTATGTCAATATTCACTGTTCAGTATTCAATGTTCATATAGGAAGTGGAACATCAATATGGTTTAAACTTTAATCATAATGTATGATGTATGATGTATGATTATAAATTAGAATTTAAATTTATATGATATTAGATAATGATATTCATATCAATGATCATGCTTTGCAGCTTTTCAATTCAAACCCAATTGTCTTTTTTTTTTGTAAGTAAGCATTTGTATTAAGAAACAAAAAATATTGTACAAAAGGGCTGCCCGGGCTAACAAGAGCCCGAGGCGAAGCAGAGAAAAAGACATCTTGACCAAAAGACCTCCTACAGAACCCCAAAGAACAGGGGAGCCGACAAGGATGAACTATCCACCTCGGCTCTGAGGAGTGGACCAGAAGAGAGCAGTGCTACACAAGAAGCTAACAGACTGGCTAGGAGGCTAGAGCCTCACTGGGGATTCAACCCAACTTGAGTGGAATCCCCTGTTCGGCCCTTTTTACCTTTCTTCTTACCAACTTTGACCCATCCAAGCTGATCCTGTATGGATGGCGGAACTAGCATTCTACGCTGTGCTGACGGAGAGATCTCCTTGTCCGAATCTGAAGGAGATGTCTCATGAGTACGTTTCTGCGTAAGAGGAGGGGCCGAGGATTCCACAGGACCTGATGGGGGCGGGTCCTGTGCAGGCGAATCCTCCATCCCGTCCTCATTCTCTTCCTCTTCATCCGAGCTGGAGCTGAAGTCATCCATGGGAGGCGGGTCACAAGGCTTCCAACTTTTGGATTTCGGCTTGGGAGCAGCCTTCTTCTTTTGGGCTGGAATCGCTGGACACGATCTGTGAAGGTGCCCTGTAAGATGGCAGTTTCTGCAGCGGAACGCTGTGTTCTCGTAGTTCAGGGGCTGAGTCCAATCGAAGTCTCCAATCTTGAGAACGATCTGATCTAGTAATCCTTTACTCATGTCTATTTCTGCGCAGATTCTAGCGAAGGTGTAGATGCCTTTTTCTCCTCTGGAGGTGTCTGTGGCTAGATGGCGGCCTAGCTTGTTACCGATTCCTTCAAACACAGCGAAGTGCCATAAATGAGCTGGAAGGTTGGGAAGTCTGACCCAGATGGGTAGTTTGGTGATGATGGCTGTAGAGGGGTCAAAATCTGGGAACCAGGGGGTTAAAAACAGACCCGCTGAGTCCCAGAACCAAGGGCCCTCAGTTAAAGCTTTTTGATAGTCCTCACTGTCAACAAAAATCACAATGAAGAAGCCTTTAGAACAAAGAAGAACCTTGCAGTTGTTGGTCCAGTTGGAGTGAACCCATTTGTAGAGATCTGCTGTGCGTGGCCACAGGCCATTGAACCTGCAAATAATGCCCTTTTCGGCAAACAGTTGAAACTGTCTGTCCATAGTAGGATGCATTATTTCAATGGAGGGGGTTTCCTCCAGCTTGTCCACCAAAAAAGGTTTTGGACCTTGGACTGGTGGAGCTGCATTCTTGGGTATCTGGGCATGGACAGCATCTTTGTAAGAGAATGCTGCTGCTGAAGATGACTGTCCAGCCGCCCCCCCTCTTAAACGAAGGGAAAGAATGACTGCAGCATTTTCGGAGGGGGTTGATGCTGCACTACTACCAAATTGTTGTTTCCAACGATCCTGGTGCATGAGTTTGGTACATAATTCTGGAAACTTCAGATCAACATTAGTGGCAGTAATGTTGAGTGTTTCTATGAAGTGCTCATAAGATTTTGGTAGACTTTTCAGAGTGATGACTACCATATCTTCTTCTTCCATGGTGCGACCAATGGCTTCGAGCTGATCTCGAATGTCTTTAATCTTGTTGAGATGTTCCTGTAAAGAGATATGTTCATCCATCATGATGGAGAACAGCTGATTTTTGAGAAAGAAAGCTCTGCTCTTGTCAGATGTCTCGTGTAGTTCTTTCAACTGTTGCTAGATCCCGGCAGCTGTCTTACCAGAAGGAATTTGCGGTAACTGATTATCAGCCACAAAGAGCTTGAGAAGCATAACAGCCTCTCGATTTCGATCATCAAATTTATCTTGATCGGTACCAGCTGTACCGGGACTAAGCTCTTTGCCCAAAACGAGCTGATCAAGACGGCTGTATTCAAAAATGGTCAACATTCTTTGTTTCCAGATGTTATAATTGTTGCCATTAAAGCGTTGATTTCCTTCTAACATCAAATTGGTGAGCAAGGCCATTTGTATGTTTCCTAAGACAATAAAGAAATCTGGCGCAAATTTCAATGTAGATGCCTGTTGATCCTCTGATTTTGCAGCAGTTTTAATCCACTCAGCCAAGAAAAAATTGACCAATATGTGGACAGAAAATACGAACCTAGATAACATGGGAACGCTTCAATCAAAAGAGAAAATAAGAGATCACAGATCTCAGCGGAAATATCAAAAAAGGAATCGATTGTCAGAGAAGAGATTCAGGTATCGATCCTGCTCTTCGGATTCTCCTCAGCTTTAGACGGTCAGCAACAACAACACTGTAAAAAACAATTCTCCCGTAACTCACCACAGCTCGAGTGTATATATGGAAGTTTTGGGTTGTATTTCAACTGGCGGCCCACCGGAAGACCGTTATGGAGGTGGTAAAGAATCGGCAGGGCAGACTGGTTTTTAGCAGAAATATGTCAGCCGCATTGTGGTCGTGTTGCGCCGTGGGAGAATCGAAAATGAAACCAGCGCATCGGCTCGAAGTCAAGCCGTGAAAACGGCTGCAGATCTGTTAATGGCGATGACATTAAGAGACCGAACTGCCTGGAGCCGAGCAATTCTTGGCAAATACATTATTAGGCTCAAAAGATCCGGCTGCCGACGTATATAAAACTGATGATTTAAGCCTGGAAACGACTACGATCCAGTAAATTCCTCAGCTATCCCCTCAGGAAACCAAGAGGAGGCAGCAAAACCCCTCACGAAAATCACAAATGAAGAAATTCCGTATCGCAAGTATGATGCAATCGAAGACTCGAACAATTCAGCCACTCGTATGTGACAATGGAACTGGAATGGTCGCACCAAGACCAGTTTTCCTGACGACGTGGTTCTATAATCGTAACTACGGGAGAGTGGTCATGGGTCCGATTCACGCCGGCAGCGTAAGAGACGAAGCAACAGTTATGTTTTGCGGCGGCGACTGTGAGGGTATTGCAATGGAGGCAGCGATGGATCTAATGCGAAGAATGCCGCCTTCGTTGTCGTAGAACGCTCTGTCGTCGTTGCTGGCACTGCTGCCCGAGCACCAAGCGTAAATTCTTAAATTTTTCCAGTTAAAAACAAATTTCGTCCAGCAAAATGCCCTGCAGATGAAATGTGGGTCCACTCGATGATAACGTTGTTTGATTTATAACAAAATTACAGCGAATTTAAAAGAAACCAGAGAGCAACCCCGAAAAAAATAAATTTTAACACAGCTGAAAAATTATTTCGAAGAATCCACTTCTGTATCGAGATAGACGACTGTAAGCTTTTATCACAGTGAGCAGAGCCGAAGCTAAGACTCAGTGAAGGCTATCTGGCTTACAGAGGGCTCGACCTTAGAAAGGAATGACAGAAAGAACTGAAGAGATTAGGATGCAGAGAGAATAACTGCTCAAGAAATCTCTTTTTCTGGCTCCGATACCATTAAACAGTGAGAAACACGCTGATGGATTTCCAAATGAATTGATTGAATTGATTGAATTGATTGAGCAACAATACTCAATAATAATACAGAGATATTTACAAAGATAGAAACATCAAGTTTCTATGTAAAGAATCAATTTCATCTAAGAAACTGCTAAAGGAAGAAAATTAGCAACAGCTAAAAGAATGAGCATTAAACTAAAATAGTATTATTCTAATATTGAACGCGCTGAAGCATGGTTAGAAGGAATGAACAGATGCTTTAGGTTAAGAGAATATTCTTCTTCGGCAAAAACAAAAATTGCCGTGTTTCAATTAAAGGAAAGTGCCTTGATTTGGTGGGGAAATCTGGAGAAGCAATTGCACCTTACATCGGATAATGTCCCTTGGGAACTATTTGAGGAAAGGTTCCGCGCAAAGTATTTACTTCCATACTTTCAACAACAACAAGCCAGAGCATTTCATACATTAATTCAGGGAAATAAAACGGTGGAAGAGTACGAGATAAGGTTTATGGAGCTTGTAAAATACATTCACTACTTAGATTCTGATGAATGTCAAGCTGAACGTTTCATATTTGGGTTAAATCCTCGCATCAGAGCCTTGGTAAGCATGTGGAAACCCTCATCAGTAGCCGAGGCAGTCGAATGTGGTCGTTATGCAGAAGAGCACCTTGGAATCAAAAAAGATATGGGGCCAGCAAGGCCTTTCCAATCAGGATTTCCAGGAAAGACTCCCCGAAACTTCTTCAGAGGAGGTAGCTCGAGGCCACCTTACGGTAACAGGTTTACCCTGAGAAATGTGGGGGCAAGAGCTCCCATGGCAGTAAACACTATAGTCGCGGAATCATCAAACACCAGTCCATGGGCATCTCGAGGGACTGCTAGTAGAGGAAGAAATTTGAGAGGAATCAACATGAGAGGACGAAGCTCGTTCTCTATAAATTCGCGTCCTGATTCAAGAGGATCAATGCATCTTAATTGTTGGGGATGTGGGGGGCCGCATTTTCAATGTGACTGCCCAGAAGCTTTGTCGAATATATTGCATAGCACTGGAAAGGAACTGATATCAAACAATCGAGGTAATCATAGAATCCATGCAGTAGTCAGCAACGACCAAGCAACACATCAATCCACTGTAGTGGAATCTTCAGGTATTATCAATGGTATAAGACTCAAAATCTTATTTGACACTGGTGCCACAGATAGTTTCATTTCGTCATATGCATTAAACAAATGTGGGTTGGCAGCTCGTAGACAAAATGATTTCCATCAAGTGGAAATGGCCTCAGGAGAACTCCAAACCGTGGGCTTGAGTGTGGATTAATGCAAAATTGACCTAGGGGTCTGTTCGACTAAACTGAAGGTTTATGTCACAGCCTTAGGAACGTATGATCTTATCATAGGTATGGATTGGCTAGAAGCTCACCAAGCTTGAGTAGACTGTTATGGGAAAAGAATTCTAGGCATAAATGATGAAGGAGAAGTAATCCAAATTCAAGGAATCAAGAGGGAAGTATCTTTACGCTACATTTCAATAATGCAGATGAAGCGTTGTTTAAGGAAAGGTTGTCAGGCTTATGTAAATCAAGAAGTAAGCGAAGGAAAAGGACCATCCTTAGGACAATATCTGGTGTTAGCCGAATTCCCGGATGTATTTCCAAAGGAACTACCTGGATTACCCTCGGTAAGAGAGCTAGATCTCACTATTGAATTAAAACCAGGTACCCAACCGATCTCTAAAACGCCTTATAGAATGACAGCTCCAGAACTTCAGGAATTGCAAATTCAATTAAAGGAACTACTGAATATAGGGCATATTCGGCCCAGTACATCACCTTGGGGCGCTCCTGTAATCTTTGTGAAGAAGAAAGATGGATCTTTAAGATTATGCATAGATTACCGAGACTTGAATCGAGCTACAGTAAAGAATCAATACCTTATGCCTCGAATCGACGATGTTTTCGATCAAATGAAAGGAGCTGCTGTCTTTTCAAAAATTGATCTTCGATCAGGCTATCATCAGCTAAGGATTTCTGAAAATGATATTTCTAACACTGCATTCCAGACACGTTTTGGACATTATGAATTTACTGTGGTACCATTTGAGTTAACAAATGTGCCAGCCGTATTCATGAATCTTATGAACAGTGTGTTCCGTGAATAGCTTGATCAATTTGTGCAAGTCTTTTTAGATGATATTCTCATCTATTCAAAAAACAAGAAAGAGCATGAAGATCATTTGCGGATGTTATTGTCCTGTCTTAGAGAACGCCAGTTGTATGGAAAACTAACCAAGTTTTCATTCTTTCAGGAGAGGATTCATTATTTTGGACACATCATATCAGGTGAAGGGATTTCAGTAGATCCTGAGAAGGTAAAAGCCATCATGGATTGGCCAATACCGAAAAATGCACATGAGATACGAAGCTTTATGGGTTTAGCCAGTTATTACCGAAGATTTGTGGAGGGATTCTCCAAAATTGCAAAGCCAATTACAACCTTTCAGCGTAAAGGTGTTAAGTATGAATGGACCGAGGAATGTAATAAAGCATTCTCTAAACTCAAAAAACTACTCACCAGTACACCAATCCTAAGAGTCCTTGACATGGACAAAGATTTTACGGTATGTACTGATGCATCCAAATAGGGACTAGGTGCAGTGTTGATGCAGGATAGAGGAGTGATAGCATATGCTTCTAGAAAGTTAAAACCTCATGAAGAACTCTATGCTACTCACGATTTAGAATTAGCCGCTGTAGTGCTAGCTTTAAAGATTTGGAGACACTATCTAGTGGGACGAAGTTTTACACTTAAAAGTGACCATCAAAGTCTACAATATTTGTTCACCCAAAGAGACTTAAATGCTAGGCAAAGGCGAGACTTAAATGCTAGGCAAAGGCGATAGAGTGAATTCCTACGTGAATATGACTTCGGAATATCATACATTAAGGGAAAAGAAAATGTAGTAGCAGATGCTTTAAGTAGAAGACCTCGGATATTTTCTCTCATACCCATCAAAGTAGACTTAAGACAACGAGTACTGGATCATCTTATAAAAGACAACTGGTATTTAAAGGTGAGAGCAAGTCTTGAGAGTAAAAGGGCAAAAGAATCTAAATTTGAGGGATATGAACTAGAAAACGATGGAATCTTACGATTCCATGGAAGGATGTATATTCTTGATGATAAAGATCTTCGAGATACCATCCTTGGGGAAGCCCACAGAGCAGTGTACTGTGCTCACCCTGGAGTAGGGAAAATGTATGCGGATACCAAGAAACTCTTCTTTTGGGTAGGCATGAAGCGTGATATCACTCAATTTGTTGCAAAATGTTTGGAATGTCAGCAAGTAAAGGCAGATCATTGTCACCCAGCGAGCCTCTAAATGGAAGACCTTTCTATGGATTTTATCACTGGACTACCTCTTACTTCTCAAAGACACAATGCCATTTTGGTAGTGGTGGATAAATTAACAAAAAGCGCCCATTTCATTCCCGTAAGAGATACTTATGATGTTGCTGACATAGCTCGAGTATTCATAAATGAAATTATTAGATTCCATGGAGTACCTAAGAAGATTATATCCGATAGAGATTCGTGATTCACTTCTAGATTCTGGACTTGCATGCAAACAACCTTAGGTACTCAGCTAAATTTAAGCACTACCTACCATCCTGAGACTGATGGGCAAACTGAAAGAGTGAATCAAGTACTTGAAGACATGTTGCGAATGTATGTGATGGATCAGCAACCACACTGGGAAAAATACTTACCCTTGGTCGAATTCACATACAACAACAATTACCACAGTTCGATTGGAATGCCTCCATTTGAAGCTTTATACGACAGACCTTGCAGAACACCGTTAAGTTGGGACAGGTTAGAAGATCGAGTGATAATAGGACGAGAATTAATCCATGAAATGGAAGCACAGGTAAGGCAAATTAGACAACGATTAAAGGAAGCACATGATAGACAAAAGAGTTATGCTGATGCTCACAGAATTGATAGTTAGTATGAAGTAGGGGATCAGGTTTTCATCCGCATCAAACCAAATAAAAGTAATATTCGATTCGGAAAAGGGACAAAGTTGTCACCCCTATTTATTGGACCATTCAAAGTCGTGGAAAGAGTTGGACCTGTTGCCTATTGTCTTGCCCTGCCACCTCACCTGCATAGAATTCATAATGTATTTCATGTTTCTGTATTAAGGCATTATATAGCTGATTTATCTCATAACCTTCAATGGAAGGAATTGCAGGTATCGGACAAGGGAGTCGTAATGGTCGAACCGTTATGTATACTGGAACGTAGGGTTCGGCAGCTGAAGAACCGCCTGGTGGACCAAGTTAAGGTCCAATGGGACAAGTATAGTCCTGGATTAGCAACTTGGTAAAATACAGAGGACATATGTGAAAGATACCCTAATCTATGTCAATTTTGAAGAACTTTAAACTATGTTTAGTATATATTTACTTCACTGCAATCAGAGACTCAGAAACATTTTGAATGATTATAGATAAACGCGAAATTTTGTGACATAATATATGTTTAATTTATGCTGGTACATGGATACCAAAACGATATATGTGGTTTATTTTACTAAATTATAGTTGTCAAGTTAAAGTTAAAGACAGTTAAGTGATTTTACTTCTGATAGAAATTAAGATCTTATAAATCTGTTTTATTTATGTATGTCAACATGAAGAATGGAATAGAAGTCAGGAAGTGAAAACATTCTAGATGAAAGTCAAAAGACATGCATGGAATATGGAAAAATATGTTATACTGTAGTGTCATATGTGAATAATACATGAGTTATTTTGAATATGTTGATGCACATTGTACAAATGCATGGGTAAGTGTATGATTGCAGATAATAAACAGTTACCGGGATGACCACGTGATGACAAAACCTCAGAACAATTAAAGCTCAAAGTAATTCTATGATAGGGTATTAGCCCTAATTCTACTGGGAGGGGTGGAGGTGTTACCCACTGTTTATCCTCCGAACTCTGGAGTCATGGGAGGACTGTGTGAATCACGCTCCCTAGACGTGTGATGATGACTGCCGGATGCCTACTGGGAATCAGGTCGGTATAACCGACGCTGTCACCTTAGAGTTTATGAATGGTTAGGTCAGTAAAACTGACGCCATGGCATACTCCAGTAGAGGACGGATAGGATGGGAGCGGAAGAGATTAGGAAGGATATGATGATTTTAGAATAGCTTGGGAACCTGGGTAGGGTAAGATTTATCCATTAAAATCATAAACCTAAAACTCTAATTTTATAGTCTCTTGATATTAAAATAAAAATTTTAAAATCTAAGAAAGGGATACTAATTACTATCATAAGTAATCAAATAAGATAAAAACGCTAACTTCGGGACGAAGTTTTCTTAAGGGGGAATGTATGTAACAACCCACCTATAAATAATTAACTAATATAAAGTTCTAAACTTTATATTAAAACAGATATGATAAACTTCATATTAAATTAAATATAAATTAAACTTTATAATAAATATAAATTAAACCTTAGAATAAATATAAATTAACTTTATAATAAAAATAGAATTAAACTTTATAATAAAAGTTAGACCTTATATAAAGGGGGACGCATAAGCCAAACCTGACTATAAAACAAAATATATGTATAAACAAAAATTATCAAATGGATAATATCGGAGGGTCTGAAACACATGCGAAGGCGTGGCGGGAGGAGGACAAGCGGTGGCTGCAGGTAGGAGGCCGGCCACTGCCAAACCGCAGTTATAAACCGTAGAAATAATCTAAGAAGGGGGGAAGAGGGGGCTAAAAACCAGGAGGAGGAATTCAGAAGGAAGAATGTCGACCATTGGAAGAGCTTTAAGCAGTTTGAGGTTCTGGGCATGGGGGACAGTGAGCTTCTGTTGGGAAGCTTACTGGATTGAGCAGCCATGCTCTGCTCAGTCTGGATGGGTGGAATTGGTCTCCCGGAAATTGGATCAGAATAGCCACAGCATCATCAACGACACCAGTTCAGTAGCAGTTCAGGTAAGTACAAATTTAAATTATTTTACGCTTCCTGTATTTTAGTTTTGGTTATTACAATTTCACATAGTTTTAAGTTTTGCATTTGCATATAAGATAGTCAAATCATTTAGCAGCGATTACCCATCCATTACTTGGACTTTATTTTCTTCGCAAGATAGTTGACTCCACAAGGCATTGGTATCATTTTCCTCATATCAAATTGAATCCTTCAAAATCTTGCGCAATCTAAACAAGTATTGGTTACCTAGTTGTGTCTCCCGAACTGGTTGGTTCCCAACTAGTTTTCATTCATTCCATTTCCATAGGGTCTACCCCCCTTAGTCTGCTATTGGGAGACAACTCAAATGAAGAGATTGGGGATCAGTGTGACAGGATTGGGTTCCCACTACCCATGAGAAGCTTGTTGTTTCCCTGCTTGTTTCATTTGCTCTAGCGACAATTTTGAGTTTTAATTCATTCTTCTTAGCATTATTAAGAATTGATTGATTTGCAAGATGGACAATTTTCAAGGTCAATGAATGGCAAATATCCATTTCTGCCATGGAATTTTGGCATGGTGGTATTTGAAGCTGTTGATTCCACCATGTATTTTCTTTTCAAATAGCATGCACCTTATCCTCTATGAGGGGTGGGTCACCATACTCCCAATGGTGGGCCCAATGACTTTGGCATTTCATAGGGCATTGATTAAACTAAAGAATGCTCTAATTAGAAACTATGAGCTAGATAAGTGTTAAATCTCCCATAAAAAAATAGCAAGAAGCCATTGCAAACCCTTCACTAAATCTTGAAAAACAAAGGAAATGCAAGCATACTTTTTTATACATTTCTGTGAATATGGATATGGTAGAATGGAGTCAATCCCCAGTCTATAATAGCTCGACTAATGCCAATAAACACTGGATTTCCCTTGTTTGCTCAATGGAAACTCCTCAGACGTCAATCAAGGGTAAGAGTACCAAAATTTGGGTTATAAACTGTCAGTGGTGCCAGCAGGCCGATAATCAACATTCACTTGCGATATGCTCTGAAAATCTGGCAATATTATAAAGTATTGTGATGATTTAAAGGAAATTATTGTGATATTTTCTGGCGATATTGTTGGCTGCGGATAAATCTACCAGTATATTGCTGATAAGTGAAACACTGATAGGGATATGTACATAGTATCTGCAATTGTTTTTGTTTTACAATTTTGGAGTTTATATAACACCCTTCTCAAGTTATCTGATGGTGCAAAGTTGTGTAGATTTTCTGCGTGTTGCTAATTTCCTTTTCGGTTTTAAGAAATTGCATTTCTGGCTTGTCAGTCTTTGAAGCTGCTTGCTGTTATGGCTGCGTTGCGCTTGGATGAAAAACCGGATAACATCGAGGCTACTCTGTCCTCTGTATTAACAGATGATATTGGTACAACTGGTTCTCTCCTGGAGGGAAGCTCCTCGTCTTCAGTGAATCCACTTGTTTCAAACACTTGGGAAGGGGTGTGTTTATCATTTCAAGCCTTCGAATTGATTCTTTTATATTCATTTTGGGATAATCTAATGTACTTTTGTTATTGCAGGTTTCACCTTCGGATGTTTTAATTACGCCAGTTCAATGCAAGTCTCTATGGAGGCAGTTTAAGTCAGAGACAGAGTTCACTGTAGTTCAGGCTTTGGCTGCTCAGGTGAGTCAATGATCAAGCGAACCATCCTTATAAAACATTTTTAGACAGTATCTGTTTTCTTAAGTTCTTAGCAGCACAAATGACCGATATCTTTCCATGTGATGACTCAGCAACTGATATGAAGGGTATTTTTCAGGAACGGCTTAGTAGTGTCAGGATTCAAATTGCTTCTTTTTGTTTATAATATATATGGACAGCACCATTCTCGTGTTTCATCAAACTTAGTGCTTTTCTCGATCAGTTTTTGTTAGTTTTTTATTTGTAAATTCGTGTAATGTGTGAAAACCGGTGAGAGCATGGAATAGAAGCATGCCTTCTATGATGATTAGTGCTTTGCTTCTTTTGTGGGTTGCGGATTTGATAATTGTTGAAGAAATGATTACAAGGTTTAATCGTATTGTATGTTTCCAGGAAGCAAATAGACGAAGCGAGTCATGGATACCACCACCTTGGGTAATTGTTGCTTTGGTCGTTCTGGGTTTCAACGAGTTTATGGCACTTTTGAGGTGTGCTATATGCATTCTTTAGTGAGATAATGTATATGCTTCCTTTCTTATCTGTACTGAAGTGTGCCAACTAGCCTGGAATCATCGTTGGAATATATTGCTAACAGGAATCCAATCTATATCGGCGTGATTTTTGTTCTTTACCTATTGGGCAAAGCTCTTTTTGTGCAATTGGACATCCCTGGGGAGTTCCGGCATGGATTTGTAAGTAACATTATTATTTGGGACATATTTGCTTCTGTAAAACTTTCTCACTTCTATTTAATAAGCGTGATAGTGTTTTGATGCTATTAGAGTTGGTCTCTCTGTGCATTTCCATTTATAATGTTTGACGTGTGTACTTCATTCAGCTTTCTGGAATATTGTCATTGTCGGCTAAGTTTCTACCAACAATATTGGCCCTCTTAAAGAGACTTGCTGATGAGGGCCAGAAATTCAGTGGTTCAGAAGCATCAAGCAATACCACTATTCTTCGTTCTGAAAACTATGAAGTTGGTGTTAAGGATGTGCAGTTGCAGGACCCTGCACGAAGTTCTTCTTCTCAGTCAAGTTCTGTTGAAGATGTCGAATGCTCGAGTTCTATAAGACATAGACAAAGCGCACCTGTCGAGGCCACTTATTGATTACCCAGTTCATTGGATGGTATCTTGTCGTGATGTTTTGATAGGAGGAACTATTGGAGCTAATCTATTCCAACAGTTCATTGTGGAAGCATGAAAAATGTTATTGTATTCTATAGTTTCCCTCATAGAAAAGGGGCAATTCTGCCTACATGCCCTGTACGAAGAGCTTTATAATTCAGGGTTTTGTAGGTTTGTTTCATTATGTATATGTTCTAATCTGTAATATGTAATGGCTTTAAATTTTCAATCGGATTGAATTGGATAGCAATATGGGCTAAGCTGCCTTATGAGTTCACCATTGGTTGGTGTGCATTTTCAGGCACTATGGGCATTGAGGCTTGTGTGATCCTAACATGCTGCTTAGACCGTTGACTTTTATAGTTTAGAGATCTGAAATCCAACTGACTTCTGTTCCGTGTTACATTACTCCTTGGAGTGGCGTTCTACGTTCGGGTCTATGTGAATGCTTTTTATTCAGGTATCCTGCAAAAGAACAAACAATGAATGAATATATTTACCGGGTACTTGACCCCGGTTTGAGCAATAACATCACCGAGAAAGAGGACCGATGATGTCTAACATTTTTAACATGCTGAGGCTTATACAAAACAATTTTAACAGGTCTAAATATATGGTTTTGTTAATACTGCATTCATGTTACACAAGAATTGAGACAATTTGAATCCGCGCTTCTCATGCCTTCGAGGTCCAAGTATATGTTTTGTTAATAGTGCATTCACATTACAAAAAACATTTTGAATCTGTGCTTATCGTGACTTCTAATGAAATAAGGGGTTTATATATATGGTAATTGAAATCAATGTTGCAAAGAAGTGTGGTGGTGGATAGATTGCGGAGGGTTTGGAAAAATAACATTAAATAAGCATAGTGTTGCTGTCGATATTGTCAAATAAAGGCATTGCTATATAAATTTATAAGGTGTTTAGTGATATATTATATATCAAAATTGCTCTTAACATATCATTAAAATATAATAAAATAAATGTATTTAATCATCGTGAGTTATCTAATCACATAAATAAATGAACAATTCCCTGTACCCATTTTACTTGCAAACGTAAAACGTAATGGCTTTGGAAATGGGTTGGCTTTTTCCCTCAATAGATTGAGAAATCCCTGGGCTAGTTTTGGAGTATGCCCTCGAGAAGTAGAAGGACCAGGCATGGTAGTTCAACTTTGTTAATGTTGGTATTTGCTTCACACAAAAATTGTGGCAATTTGAATATGGGCTTCTCATTCCTTTTAATGAAATAAGCTGTTTAATATTTAGCAATTGAAATCAATGTTGTATATTGTTGGCGTTGGGGTTTAGAAAATAATTTATTGGCAATGTTAATATTTGATGCAATATAAACCCTCTCACGAATCAAGGTTCTTTCTAGGAAGACAATTTTAATATAAACCCTCTCACGAATCAAGGTTCTTTCTAGGAAGACAATTTTATTAGGATACCTTAGCAAAAATTGATGAATCCTTCACTTGTTCTCTGATATAAGAGATTTATTGAGAAAAATGTTTGAAATATACATAAAATTAAAGATTATGGAAATATATATAATTTTGTTTTCCAATTTTTTAAATATTTAAAGGAATATCAAATAAAGATAGTGTAAAAAACATTGCCATATAAATATGAAAAAAATGATATATTAGATATGTAAGATGTTTAGTGATATATCACACATTGAATCTTGTGTTGAGTTTAGACTCTTGGTTTCCTAGAATATCATTAAAAATATAATAATTGTCCATCATTTATAATGAAATCAAAAAATAATGAACTATTCCTTGTGCCCTTTTTATGAGTAAATGTAATGGCCATAAGCCTCATATAACTCTTGTCATTTCTTTTTTATAGGCATGAAATTGTGTTTGGAAATCATTATCATAGAGTAATTTATAATGAAATAAAAAATTAATGAACTATTCCATGTGCCCTTTTTATGAGTAAATGTAATGGCCATAGGCCTCATATAACTCTTGTCATTTCTTTTTCATAGGCATGAAATTGTGTTTGGAAATGTCATAACTCCATGTGGAGCAAGCATTTAAATTAATTACTTTATTTTTTAATATATGAATCCAGATGGCCTTTCCATTGGGCTTGGCTTTGTAGGTAATACCTATTTGGTGCTTGCCTTGATCTCTACCCCTTTTCTTACCAACCCCTGTCTGTTGTTTTAATCTGTCACTTAGGCTTTTGTGGCAATAATAGAGGATCAGATGGACTATTCGAAGGGCACATTGATAAAGGTTAAGATCTGGTCCTCTTCGTTTCAACTCCATGCTCACACGACTATCATCAGATTCTTGAAGGTGACATCTCTTGCCATGGGACACTTGCCCATGTTAGGTGGTCTTGCATATTATCTTGTAGGTGATGCCCCTCTAAAGGCTTAGTCCTTACCCCAAGTCTCCTTTGGAAGCTCGACCCCTAGTGGTTTAGATACGATGGTCTTCAAAGGTTCAGAGTCCCCTTAGCGTTGGATATCCCAAGGTTTTCCTTACATCTACCCAATTTGCTAGCACATTGCACTGTTACCCCTATACCCCTCATTAATCGGGTTCTTTAGCCATTTCGTAACCCCAAATATGCATCGAGGTTGTGCTCCTACTCCACAGTAACGCCACTAGTCTCCACCTAGCAAATCATAGCCAAAATTGATAAAAAAAATCATCAAGAGGAAGGTGGAAGAGGCATGTCTCATGCTTGGGCAGGAGGATCATTTAAATGAAATTTCTTCAATGGAGGATACGACCATTTTCAAAAGATTCATGAGTAAAATAATGTCCATGGTGGTTGTGACATCTAGGACAATAGACAACTTCGCCAAGACTCTTAGCTACACTCATTGTTTGATGTTGGAAAAAGATTGGATGGGGTGGATAGAAAAATCAAGGGATGATATGCTCAAAAACACCTTTAGACCCAACTAACATTGTTGTTCACGAGCCTTGTTCATTAACAAATAGTCCCTTGGATTTTGACACTAATTCAGAGAAACTAGGTATTCCTTCGAACTAGGTTTTCCTTCCTAGACTTCCTCTCATATTCTGGTTTGAAGAAGTTTTTAAGGAAATTGGTACATTCTTGGTATTTTTTACAAGGCAAATCTCTGCTTTAGATAGATTGGGTATATGGGTATGGCTTAGTTGCTAGTTGGCCTAAATCACTCCATGGTTCTTTTGGATGCAATTACTATCGAAATAGGTTGTCTCTAACATCCTTGAGCTTTGGATTGAGGGCATTCCATTTAAATGTGGATATTGCTATGCATACGGGCACCATGGCGAGGATACTGTTTTAGGGAATTTAAAACAAAAGCGGGTTCAAAAAGCTCGAATTGTGGATAATCAATCTTGTATGTTGAAAAATATCCTCTTTTAGTGGAACTGACATAGGTGGTGGCAAAACACTCAGTTCAAGAACATGGTCGAACACTCAAGGATCGTCGTTTATCTATGGTTGCAGACCTTGTTAAAACATCTTAGGGATTGCCCTCTCATGTCATGTATGGATTTCCTTCCATCGCTCTCACAATTATGCTCTATTTTTTTTCCTTTTTCCTCTCCACTTGTATTTATCCCCCATCCTCTCTTTCTCTTTGTGACCCTCTCTGATATCCTTCCTCCAAAGTTGGTTCCTACTTGGAACAAAAATATAATTATATAGTTTTGTACTGCAAAAAGATTTATATTGACTTTTGATATCATATGATCTTTTAGATCTAGGTCTCTAACTTAGTCAATGGTATTCAGTTGGAGGGGACTTAGATCATCAACCTATTATCCTGGAATTAGATCATGCATCTCATAAACCCCTAGTCCTTTCAAAATTAATCCTCACTGGCTTGAGGATCCTTCTTTCTTGGATGCCATAAAAATATATGGAGCTCATATAATCCCAACCTAAGGGAGTCCCTCCATTCAATTCCATTAGAGCTTAGATAATGCCAAAAAATCATCACCTCTTGGGAGAAGAAACAAAAAGAAGTTGATTGCAGAGCCCTTGCTGATATAGAAAACACCCTCCATTCCTTTTGCAAAGGTAACTAGGAGCCAGCCTCCCTCTTTGAAGAAAGTAAATTATCGATTAAAAACTTGGAGAATAAAAGGAAAATCATCCTTTTGGATATAAATAAATAATGGAGGAAGAAAAGTAAGAGCCATTTGGTTGCATGTTGGAGATGAGCCATTTGGTCCCCAAATCCATGAAGTAATTAGTTTGACCCAAGAGGGGTTGCACACCATCCACACTAAGCATCTCTAGGCAGTCATATACAAGGTGGATTTATCAAAAGCTTTTGAATAGGTTGGTTGGTTATATCTTAGACTCTTACTGCTCCAGTTGAGTTTCTACTATCCCTTTGTCTTTTGGGTTCTAAGCTATATCAATTCCTCCTCCCTTGCTTTTATGATCAAAGGGCTTGTCTCCCCTTTCTTTAACTAGGAAAGAGGGCTCACACAAAGATTTCCTTTATTCCCTCTCCTCTTCCTCCTTGTGGTTGTAGGTCTTAGTCATCTTCTCTTAGATGCAAAAGAAAGGAACCATTTCAAGGGAATCTCTATTAGTTAGCAATGCTCTATCCCTCATCTATTTTTTGTGGATGATATCCTTCTCTTATTTGATGGAAACCTAGACCAGATACACTCCTTAAATGACATTTCATAAAAAATTACTACAGCCTTTGGAATGATTACATATTACATCAAATCTTCTTTGTATAAAATAGGCTTATCAGAGGTTGAAGTTCCAAGCTTGGAGAACATCATTTCTACACATCCTCACCATATGGAGATGATTTAAAGTATCTGAGTTTTTTCCTAAAACTAAATAAGTACTCAAATTCTGATTGGTTTTGGCTCTTAGCAAATATTGAAAAGAGAATAAGGGGTTGGTGTAATAGGTGGCTCTCCTGTGCAGGGAGACTTGTTTTCTTTACATTTGTGACTGAATCCATTTTAGTATAATGGGCATCCATTTCATGGATTTGCCAAAATATCATAACGTTCTAGCTAACACTAGCATGTATCCTATTTCTTAACCACATATATGCAAAAGATGTTTTTTTAATTGAAATATGCTTTCCCTTGTCAAAAGTTGCTTTATTTGATTGACTAGGATTTTTTTTATAGGGATTTAGAAATATTATTTTTTATTGTTAAGCACGTGTGTTGGTTAACTCACCAAACATGGTTTAGCCAGAAAAATACTAACATATAGAATTTCTCGGCAAATCTTGTAGAAAAATTGCCATGTTTTTTGCAACAAACAAGTTGAACATGAGTTATCCAAATGAAATTCTTAACCCATGTTGTGTTAAGCCAACAAAAATTCGAAATTGCAATAAATATCTTTCGTCGAGCACACTCTTCCAAGAGAAAGAACGATGACAAAAAATATATTTAATTGATATAATAGAGAAGAGCAGCGCGATACAATTATTAACCAATACTTAGTCATGAAATCAAGAAATTTGATCGATCATGCATTCATTCATTATCTATCATATGGCGGGTAACTTCCAAAATTTCATTGACATGTGAGTTTAAGCTGATAATGTAATAAAAAATTGAAAACATTCCTTCCATTTTTTTAGGCTTCCAAGCTAAATCATTTCAATGAACCGTTGAAGCTACTCCTAGATATATTGTAGTTACAGGTTCAAAATAAAATTTGAAATGTAATTGGGCTAAAAATTTGAAAAAATTATATCAACTTTGATTTTAAAAGATCGGTAATTTGTTCCCGTATTCATATAATGTTCGTTGGGTTTAACAAATTTTCACTGGGAATTCTTCATCTGATTTTTGTGGTGACTTTTAGCTGGTAATTTCCTCATTATTGATAGACATCTCTTTGCCTTTGATGCCTAGTTATTCACTCCCTTTAAACTGATCATACTTTGTGTTATTCATCTACTTATGAATAAATTATAAGCAACATTGTCGTAATTGAAAAGAATGACTAAACCAATCATTTTTTAGTTTTCCTATATTTATTATGAAAAACAAAGAGTAAAACTATAAAAATGGGCTTAG
Source organism: Pinus taeda (assembly GCA_000404065.3). Classification (NCBI taxonomy): domain Eukaryota; kingdom Viridiplantae; phylum Streptophyta; class Pinopsida; order Pinales; family Pinaceae; genus Pinus; species Pinus taeda. The sequence goes on from APFE031363754.1 coordinate 129,114, forward strand.
AAAAATGTCTACCATGAGCTTTATAGAGGCATTTCTTAAAACATAAGAGCATATACTTGTTATATATACATTTGACAAAAAATTCTATAAGAATTTTGAAACCCACTCTAAGTTGTCTGCAACAATGTTCTTAAAATTGGTATTTCTTAGTTTTTAACTGAATTTGACTAGTTCAGTAAAATGCACTCTCATAACTCATTCTTGAGTATTTTTGAGTGGTTTCGATAGGAAAATAATTTCCTTTTGAGTTGACATATTCGTTTATTTTGTATTTTCTAATTTTGGGTTGAAAAAATCTTGTATAAATACACTACAAGGCTATTTTCTAAATGTGAAATACTCGCTTAGTTGACAAAAATGCAACCCTGAGTTCTATCCTTGAATATTTTTAATCGGTTCAGTTGTAGAATATATGTTTTTTCCTCCTGTGGTCTTATACAAGTCCACATTTTTCTTATAACATTTGCATGAAGTCCATATGTGTCTTAACAATTGCATGAAAATTTTGCAACGGTCCCACGGCATCATGATGTATTCATATATGCATAAGTTATAAGCAACATTGTCATAATTGAAAAGAATGGTTTAAAATGTTATGCTTATCATGAAAATATAGAGTAAAATATAAAAAGGGCTTAAAAAAATGTCCATAGGAGTTAGAGGCATTTTTTAAAACATAAGAGCATATACCTAGAGTATATATATATATATATATTATATATATATATAATATATATATATATATTTGACAAAAAAATTCCTAAGTTGTCTGCAGGAGTGTTCTCACAATTGCTATTCCCAAGTTTTTAACTGAACCTGACTAGTTCAGTAAATTGCATGCCTAGCCCTCATTCTTGAGTATTTTTTAGTGATCCTAGTGGGAAATGATTTTTCTTTTAATTTGACACATTTGTTTACTTCTAGTTTCCAAATTTTGGATTTAAAAAATCATGTTGCGTAAATACACTACAAGCTTACCTTTTAAATGTGAAATGCTTGCTCAATGGACCAAAATTTAAGCCTGGTTTCTATCCTTGGGTATTTTTAAGTACTTTTAGTTGTATAAGATATATTTCTTCCTCCAAGGTCTTAAACATGCTTAGATTTGTTTTAAAACATTGGCATGAAGTCCATAACTTTATAGGTTTGTCTTATCACTATAAAAATGGGCTTAGAGAAATGCCAGCCACAAGCTTTATAGAGGATTTTTTTTTTAACTTAAGAGCATGTATATATGACAAAAATCTCCTTTAGAATTTTGAAACTTTTTCCAAGTTGTCTGCAACATTGTTTTCAAAATTGGTTTTCCTTAGTTTTTAATTGAATTTGATTAGTTTAAGAACTTATGCATGTCCAACCCTCAAAATTGAGTGTTTTTGAGGGATTTCAATAGGAAATGTTTTTTTCTTTTAATTTGACACATTCGTTTACTTTTAGATTTCTAATTTTGGATTTAAAAAATATTGTTGTGTAAATACACTACAAGGTTACCTTCTGAATGTGAAAGGCCCGCTTAGTTGACCGAAATTCAAGCCTACGTTCTATCCTTGGGTATTTTTAAGTGCTTTCAATTGTAGATTTTACATTTCCTCCTCCCATTGTCTTAAACAAGTCCATATTTGTCTTATAACATTTATATGATGTCCATAACTTTATAGATTTGTCTGATAACTGTAAAAATGGGCTTAGAAAAATGCTAGCCATGAGCTTTATAGAGACATGTTTCAAAACATAAAGAGCATATACTTGGAGGTATATACGTACTTGACAAAAACCTCCATAATTTTGAAAATATTTCTAAGTTGTTGCAAGAGTTTTTCGAAATTGGTAATCCTCAGTTTTTAACTGAATTTGACTAGGTCAGTGAAATGCATGCGCATCCCTCATTCTTGAGTATTTTGGACTGATTCCAATGGGGAATGATTTTTCTTTTAATTTGACACATTCATTTACTTCTAGTTTTCCAATAATTTTGGATTTAAAAAATCTTGTTGTCTAAATACACTACAAGGTTGCCTTCTAAATGTGAAATGCCCTCTTACTTGACCAAAATGCGAGCTTGAGTTCTATCCTTGGGTATTTTTAAGTGCTTTCAGTTGTAGAAAATATGTTTCCTCCTCACATTGTTCTAAACAAGTTCATATTTATCTTATACATTTGCACGAAATCCAAAACTTTATAGATTTGTTTGATAACTATAAAAATGGGCTTAGAAAAACTCTAACCATGAGCATTATAGAGGCATTCATTAAAACATAATAGGAATACCTAGAGGTATATATGTATTTGACAAAAACCTCCTTCAAAATTTTGAAAATCATTCTAAGTTGTATGCAGGAGTGTTTTCGAAATTGGTATTCCTCAGTTTTTAACTGAATTTGACAAGGTCAATAAAATGCATGCCCAGCTCTCATTCTTGAGTATTTTTTATTGATCCCATTGGGAAATGATTTTTCTTTTAATTTGACACATTGATTTAGCTCTAGTTTCCTAATAGTTTTTTATTTAAAAAACCCTGTTGTGTAAATACACTAATGCTACCTTCTATATGTGAATTGCCCACTTAGTTTACCAAAATGCAAGCCTAAGTTCTATCCTTGGATATTTTTTAAGTGCTTTAAGTTGTGGAGAATATGTTTCCTCCTCCCATGGTCTTAAACAACTCTAGATTTGTCTTATAACATTTTCATGAAGTCCATAACTTTGTAGATTTGTCTGATAACTATAAAAATGGGCTCAAAAAAATGCTTATAGAGACAATTTTTAAAACATAAGAGCATATGCTTGGAGGTGTATATTTATTTGACAAAAACCTCCTTCAGAGTTTTGAAAATCATTCTAAGTTGCCTACAGGAGTGTTTTGAAAATTGGTATTCCCCAGTGTTTAACTGAATTTGATTAGTTTAGTAAAATACACTCCCAACCCTCATTCTTAAGTATTTTTGAGTGATTTCAATAGGAAATGATTTTTCTTTTAACTTGACATACTCATTTACTTTTAGTTTTCTAATTTTGAATTTAAAAAATCTTGCTATGTAAATACACTACCAGGTTACCTTCTAAGTGTGAAATAGTCGCTTAACTGACCAAAATGCAAGCTTGATTTCTATCCTTGGGTATTTTTAAGTGCTTTCAGTTGTAGATAATATGTTTCCTCCTCCCATGGTCATGTTTCCTCCTCCCATGGTCTTAAACATGTCCAAATTTGTCTTATATCATTTGTGTGAAGTCCATACCTTTATAAATCTGTCTGTTAACTATAACTAGTACAACCACATTAAAAATATTAATGTGGTCGATATAGCCTAAGGCTTCAGAAATATAACAAAAAAAACTATTGCAACACGAAGAATGTCTTATCAATGAACACATTTACCTCATTAACCATGTATGAAAAGGATGGGTCAACTTTAACTTGAGAAAAAAAAGAATTACACATCTTATTGTAAAATGGATCATTTTGCTAAATAAAAATTTTCTATATATTAATTTACCCATTTAATTAGAATATGAACTTATTAGAATTGGAATAATTTCAAATCCCTAGGAAATTGTTGGGTCAGAAGCTACGTGGCACAAATATAATTGAACTTGATAAAAAACAAAATTACACATCTTATTGTAAAATGGGCCATTTTGCTAAATAAAATTTGCTTATATATTAATTTCCCCATCTAATTAGTATATGAATTTATAGAATTGGAATAATATCAAATCGTTTGGAAATTGGTGGGCTTGGAGCCACTTGCCACGAATCTAATTTTTTTAATTTATTAAAAGTCAATGCATCCTAACAAACTTTGTAACACAATGTTATAGTTGATAAACATTCAAACAAAGCATATGTTGAGTATATTCCATTGAGAATCAATCTAGGCCGTCAATTTAAAAAAAAAAAAGTCAATGGATCCTTATCCACCTTAAGTTGAAATAGGAAACCTTCCACCTTAAGTTGAAATAGGAAGCCTTCGGCAAAAATGGGCTTAGAAAAATGCCATCCATGAGCTTTATAGAGGCATTTTTTAAAACTTGTTACATAAGGGCATATACCTGGAGGTATATATGTATTTGACAAAAGCCTCCTTCATAATTTTGAAAATCATTCTAAGTTGTTTGTAGGAGCGTTTTCAAAATTGGTATCCCTTAGTTTTTAATTGAATTTATTTGACAAAAGCCTCCATCATAATTTTGAAAATCATTCTAAAGTTATTTGCAAGAGTGTTTTCAAATTTGGTACCCCTTAGTTTTTAACTGAATTTTTACTAGTTTAGTAAAATGTGCACCCAACCCTCATTCTTGAGTTTATAGGAAATGTTTTTTTTGTTTGCTTTAATTTGACACATTTGTTTACTTTTAGTTTTCTAATTTTGGATTCAAAACATCTTATTGTGTAAATACACTACAAGGGTACCTTCTAAATGTGAAATGCTCACTTAGTTGACCAAAATAAAAGCCTGATTTCTATCCTTGGCTATTTTTAAGTGCTTTTAGTTGTAGAGAATATGTTTCCTCCTCCCATGGTCTTAAACAAGGCTAGATTTATCTTATGAAATTTGCATAAAGTCCATAACTTTATATATATGTCTAATAACTTTAAAAATGAGCTTAAAAAACACCATCCATGAGCTTTATAGAGGCATTTCTTAAAACATAAGAGCATATACAAGGACGTATATATGTATTCGACAAAAACCTCCTTCATAATTTTGAAAATCATTCTAAGTTGTTTGCATGAGTGTTTTCAAAATTGGCATTCCTCGGTTTTTAACTAAATATGATTAGTTCAGTAAAATGCACGCCCAACCCTAATTCTTGAGTATTGCCAACCTTAATTCTCCAGTATTTTTTAGTGATCCAAGTAGCAAATGATTTTTCTTTTAATTTGACAATTCGTTTACTTCTAGTTTCCTAATTTTGGATTTATGAAATTTTGTTGTGTAAACACACTGTGATATTACCTTCTAAATGTGATATGCCTACTTAGTTGACCAAAATGCAAGCATGAGTTCTATCCTTGGGATTTTTTAAGTGCTTCCAATTGTAGAGGTTATGTTTCCTCCTCCCATGGTCTTAAACAAGTCTAGATTTGTCATATAACATTTGCATGAAGTCTATAACTTTATAGATTTGTCTGATAACTCTAAAAATCGGCTTATAAAAATGCCAACCACGATCTTTATAGAGGCATTTTTTAAAACATAAGAGAATATACCTAGATGTATATATGTACTTGTCAAAAACCTCCTCCAGAATTTTGAAAATCATTCTAAGTTGTCAGAAGGAGTGTTTTCAAAATTGATATTCCTTAGTGTTTAACTGAATTTGACTAGCTTAGTAAAATGCACACCCAACCCTCATTCTTGAGTATTTTTTGTGATTTTGATAGGAAATGATTTTTCTTTTAATTTGACACATTTGTTTAGTTTTAGTTTTCTAATTTTGGATTAAAATTCTCGTTGTGTAACTACACTACAAGGTTACTTTCTAAATGTGAAATGTCTGCTTAGTTGACCAAAATGCAAGCCTGAGTTCTGTCTTTGGGTATTTTTAAGTGCTTTCAGTTGTAGAGAATATGTTTCCTCCTACCGTGGTCTTAAATAAGTCCATATTTGTCTTATAACATTTGCATGAAGTCCATAACTTTATAGAATTGTCTAATCACTCTAGAAAATGGCTAGAAAAATGTTATCCATGACTTTGGCAGAGACATTTTTTAAAACATAAGAGATAATACCTACAGGTATATATGTATTTTCCAAAACCCTCCTTCAAAATTTTGAAGATCATTCTAACTTGTGTGCAGGTGTGTTTTCAAAATTGATATTCCTCAGTTTTTAACTGAATTTGATTGGTTCAGTAAAATGCAGGCCTACCTCTCGTTGATGAGTATTTTTGAGTGATCCTAGTGGGAAATGATTTTTCTTTTAATTTGGTATATTATTTTACTTCTAGTTTCCTAATTCTGGATTTAAAAATCCGACTGTGTGAATAACACAAGCTTCAATTTTATCCTTAGCTATTTTTAAGTGATTTTAGTTGTCAAGAATATGTTTCCTCCTCGCATGGTATTAGACAAGTCTATATTGTCTTATAACATTTACATGAAGTCCATAACTTTATAGATTTATCTAATAGCTATAAAAATGGGCTTAGAAAAATGTTATCCGTAAGCTTTATAGAGGATTTTTTAAAACGTAGGAACATTTACTTGGAGGTATATATGTATTTGACAAAAATGTCCTTCATAATTTCGAAAATAATTCCAAGTTGTCTATACAAGTGTTTTTTCAAAATTGGTATTCCTCAATTTTTAGCTGAATTTGACAAGGTTAGTAAAACGCATGCCCAACCATCATTCTTGATTATTTTTTAGTGATCCTAGTGGGAAATGATTTTTATTTTAATTTGACACATTTATTTACTTCTATTTTCCTAATAATTTTGGATTTAAAATATTCTGCTATGTAAATACACTGCAAGATTACATTCTAAATGTGAAATGCCCACTTAGTTGACCAAAATGCAAGATTGAGTTCTATGCTTGGGTATTTTTAGGTGCTTTCAGTTGTAGAGAATATGTTTCCTCCTCTTATGGTCTTAAACAAGTCCACATTTGACTTATAACATTTGTATGGAATCCATTACTTCATAGATTTGTTTGATAACTATAAAGATGGGCTTAGAAAAATGTCAGCCATGGGTTTTAAAGAGACATTTTTTAAAACATAAGAGCATATAATCGGAGTTACATATGTATTTGACAAAAACCTCCTTTAGAATTTTGAAAATCGTTCTAAGTTGTCTGCAGGAGTGTTTTCAAACTTGGTATTCCTAAGTTTTTAACTGAATTCAACTAGTTCAGTAAAATGCATGCCCAACCCTCATTCTTGAGTATTTTTTAGTGATCCCAATGGGAAATGATTGTTCTTTTAACTTGACACATTATTTACTTCTAGTTTCTTAACTTTAAATTTAACAAATCATGTTTTTAAATACACTGCAAGGTTACCATCTAAATGTGAAATCCCTGCTTTGTTGACCAAAATGTAAACTTGAGTTCTATCCTTGGGTATTTTTAAGTGATTTCAATTGTAGAGAATACGTTTGCTCCTCCCATGGTCATAAATAAGTCCAAATTTGTCTTATAACATTTGCATGAAGCCCGTAACTTCATGGATTTGTCTGATAACTATAAAATGGGCTTAGAAAAATGCCATCCATAAGTTTTAAAGAGGAATTTTTTGAAACATAAGAGTGTATATGTGGAGGTTGATATATATATTTGACAAAAACCTCCTTCAAAATTTTGAAAACCTTTCTAAGTTGTGTGCAACATTGTTTTCAAAATTATTATTCCTCAATTTTAATTGAATTTGACTAAGTCAATAAAATGCAACCCAACCCTCATTCTTGAGTAATTTTTGTGATTTCGAGAGGAAATCATTTTTCCTTTAATTTGACATGTTCTTTTACTTTTAGTTGCTAATTTTGGATTTAAAAAATCCCTTTGTGTAAATACACTACAAGGTTACCTTCTAAATCCGAGATTCCCGCTAGATTCAGCATGACATCATCTAAGATTCTCGCTAGATTGAGTCCTCACATGTGTCACAACCAAACTGGTTTAAAAGGAGTTTGGGGACCCATTTTTGTCATTTTGTACAAGTCACCATACAATTTGTATTGCACACACCTTAGAACCTAACTTACCAAATTCAACAAATTTTGAACCCAAACCTTGCAATTTAAATTAGTGAAGTTTTTCTTATTATGGAGCTAGAAGTTACCAAGATAGAACTCCTTTGAGCCAAGGAACACATCAAAAGAATCGAAACCAAATTGGAGCTTTTGAAGAGAGAGCATACCAACAAACCTTCCCTTATAGTATGCAGGAAAATAATATGGGGATAGGTAATAAGGATAGTAAGTAAGCATTGGAGTCAGTTGGAATTCATTCAAGAAATGATTGAGACTCTTAGAAGAGCCCACAACAAAATGGAATCCATTAATAGAATTATTGGTGACTCTCCCTCTAAGGAAAAAGTGATTATAGAATTTCTTAATCAAGTTCCTAAGGAAGAGGTGGCGAGGGTAAACATTAATAGGCTCGAATGGGTAGCAAGGGATAACCAGATGATAAGAAAACATAAAGTGGCAATGTTGGTTGAGGATGAGATAAGGGCACTGACAGAAGAAATATAAGGTTTCAAAAAGAAATGTGAAGTGCTCTATCGAAAGGGACTTCCAACCTTCTTTGAAAATGATGGAGACTTGTTGGCAGCGTATTTGACAAATGGTAAATCACCAAAATCAACTAGTTGGAATCCTTTGCATTGTCAACATCAACTAGTAGCCAAAATTGGTCAGTATCACTAACCTATAATCTTGGTCAATACTCTTGAAACATGGCGTAAATTTAGCATCAACTAGTCATCATAACTCTGGTCAATACCACTGACCGATACTGGTCAGCACTCCTAACCTAGACTAGTATTGGCTCACCATCCTGTGTTGGAAATACTGAAAGGGGGGTTGAATCAATATTTCTTAGCAGTTAGTACTTTTTAAATATTTCAGATCATTAGTTAATCTTCAATTATTTTTAATATTTATGCAGTGAAAATAGTAAACAATATAACTCAGTAGGCACAAGAATTTAGGTGGAAAAGCCCCTTCGGGTCAAAAACCACTAAACGCTTTTCTAATAAATTCTTTAATCTCTAGCCCCAACTGAAATGAAAGTTACAACTTCCTAGAATTCTAGAAAAGCATTCTTCTCCAGATCCCACTGGAAGGATGCCCCAACGCCTCGGTTTCTTCAATATCCAACTAAATGGATTCCCCAACATCCTAGACCGACCTACCAACCTGAAGTGTTCATAGGCTCCAACCTTTAGGTGAATTCATGCACCTGCCTAGCACCTCCCCGCCACACTATAAATACAAAAAGTAAATACAAAAGTGTGGACTCTCGTACTAGGGACAATGATCCACGTTATAATTATATTACAATGATTTTCTTTGACTAACTGGCACACTAGGACCTAAACCCTTGTCCCAACAAACTAAGAACCCTTGTCCCAACAACAAACCAAAGCCCTTTTCCCAAAACAAGTTTGCCTTCTTCAACTCTAGGGAATGACACAAATTCCTTATAAATGTGGGCTCCCTTACAAGGGATACTGGCCCATTTACAATGACGTATAATGTTTGACAAATACACTGACTCTTGGACAAACTACTTACAAGACTTACAATGTTTATACAATGACTTGTTTAATGACCTGTCGCTTCTGCTTTGTTGTTGAATTTAAACTTGGTGATTAAACTGATGTATCTGATGTACTGCAACACTGAGAGATGCCAATCTTTTGCACTGCCATGCACTGTTGCTACTTCAAACTTGCATTGTAGTAGATAATGATATCACTATCTGAATGATGCAGATGAGCAAATGAGCCATGAACTGAGATGAAAACAGATCCTTCTATCCTTGATGTAGTCAGATTTCTAAGGAAATGATTGTTCCAAAACTTATGCACAATACTTTAGTAAACAATATTGTCATTGTTTCAAACAGTCTTCATTACAAACATTGTAATGCCTTCAATCCTTGCTGTATGATTCAATGTCATATAGTCTTAGAGAGAGTAGTCATTCCTGTTTGCTGCCCAGATAAAGAGAGTTTGATTTATTTTAAAGTATTGTAGGATTGTTATTGTGAACATTGAACAAGTCTCTCAAATGCAGGTTCTAGACTTCTTGTAATTTTGTTCTTTTATGTAACCTTGCAACCTTTCGAATTACAGGTCCGATACTTTTGTAGGCGGATACCAGACTGGATCATCAAAATCGGAGTGGCCTGAAACAATATGATATGCCTTACGTTGTTGTCCTTTTAAGCCAAACACTCACTCTATTATCATGCCTTCACTATTGCCTCTTGTAACTTTTGCATTAACCTTTAACTCGCTTCTTCCTACAATACGATCCCATCAAAATCAAACAAAAATTAACCCTCATATATTTGTGTTATCTCCTTCAAGGGATTGAAAAATTTTAGAGCATTATTCTAATGGTTTTGAATTTAAAAAGCACACACATTCAGGGGATAATGAGTCTCCTTTTATAGTGCTAGGAGGGGCTTCATATTATTATCGCTAGAGAATTTTAAGAGGTAGACGTTAGGGAGGCATATTAGGAATTTAGGTATTTATTTTAAATGTGTCATGTAATCCAAAGGTCTCATATTTTAATAACTTAGTGATTCTTAATAAATACTAAATACTCTAAAAAATAGCCTTAATAAAACTCTTAATACTTATTACTTTAATAATAATAAATATCATTAATTTAATTAATTACTACCCCTTATTAATATTTATATGAAAATTTTTTAATTCCAGCAAAATTTTGAAATCAATGATTGGCTTAGTGCATATGGTCCTACCCGAGTGTAGAGTCAATGATTGGTTTACCATCTTTGGATTTTCAAGTTATTCAACTTATACGTGGTGAGATTATGGTACGAATCCCTGTCATATATTGAAAACCATTGGTGAATAAGGTGTCATGTCCCTACCCCTAGGTAGCCCACTAATGGGGGTTTCTAGATTCAAACGCAAATAACTCAAACCGTGAAGAACTAGGAGGTGTACCATATATCAACAGAAACATCTCGATGAGTAAAATCCATCTAGAAGATCTTTGACACAAAATATTGAGTTTTCAAGTCAAAATTACCATGCAAGATCGAGGTAACCCCTGTTGCTGCTTGGGTTGACATAAATGACAACCACTGATCAAAAATCTCCCCCTTTGGAATTAGCGGCAACACAAGTACTCCCCTTGCAATCATGACACCCCTTCCTACTGCCTTCTCGCCCCCTTTGCCATCAATGACAATGGGTAACTCCCCCTGAGAAATAGTCATCCTACAGACCTGTACACACCTCCACTTCTACTCAAGTAGATAAGAGAAAGAGTCTAATGAAAACTTGGGAGAATCCCAAGCTTTTGGCGAAGATATTCAAATGTTTCATGAGTTAATACCTTGGTAAAGATGTCAAAAATTTGTTCCTTTGTGCCAACATATTAAAGCTTGATATTCTTGTTAGTGACCTGCTTTCTAACGAAATGATATTTAATCGGAATGTGCTTCGTTTTGGAATGCATCATAGGATTCTTGGAGATACTGATGGGGCAGGTGTTATCACAAAAGATGGGAATAGGTTCATCAAACTTGACTTGAAGGTCTTGAAAAGTTTTCTTCATCCAGATAACTTGAGTACAACAAGTTGTTGCCACGACATATTCTGCTTTTGTTGTGGATAACGAGATTGAAAACTATTTTTTACTTAACCATGAAACAAGAAAACCACCTAGATAGAATGTTGCTCCACTGGTACTCTTACGATCATCAACACTTCATGCCCAATCTGCATTTGTATAATCTTGGATAACCAGATCATTTCCTTTGGGATAACATAGACCATATTCCGTTGTGCCCTTAAGATAACGAAGAATTATTTTGACAACAATAATATGAGATTCTTTTGGTTCTGTTTGGAATCTTGCTACTTGTCCAAATGTGTGCATCACATCAGGTCGGGAGGCTGTCACATATAGGAGACCACCGATCATGGATCTATACAACCTTTGGTCCACATCCTTTGATGAACCTTCTAAGCTTAACTTGCAACCTATTATTGTTAAACACACACATGAGCAACAACAAAATATGAAGATAAATCATGAGAGTACAATTTTTATTAACAAAACATATACATTTATAGTACATGGTTTGACCGTTGGGTTCCACATCCCAAGGTCTCTTGGACTTCCTTAGTCTATTCCACTTCCGCACTAACCCATAGAGGATTAGGCGTCCAACATTTCCACCCTTAATCTGAAGGGTTATGTATGAGTCCAAGAAGAGAGATGTAATACAAAACATGCAAAAATGCATGGAAGTACTAGGCTAAATGTGCTCTCTGAAATGTTGGTATAAAGGGTGGGGGTTTAAGGATGACCACCAACACTGGAAGGCTTAGTGCAGTTCCCGGAACTCTTCCAATTCTGGCATGAAGCTCATGTCTTCTGCTAGAGAAAGTGCTCCTGATGTTTTGAAGAGGGAAACCTTCAACCAATAAAGGGAGGTCTCACCCCGCATAAAAGGGAGAACTTCAACCTAAAAAGGGAAGTCTCAACCTGTGATGGTTTAAGGATGACCAATAACTCTGGAATGCTTAATGCAATTCCTGGAACTCTTCCGAAACTGGCAAGAAGTTGAAGTCTTTTGCTAGAGGAAGTGTCCCCAATTTTGTTCCTGGAATTCTTCCGAAACTGGCAAGAAGCTGAAGTCTTCTGCTAGAGGAAGTGCCTCAGGTTCTTTGAAGAGGCATTACCAAATGAAGGCATGCTCAGGGACATCTTTGTCTCTAGCCAAAATTCTGAAAGTGGTGTGGCAGGTTGTGGCTCAAGCTCACTTGATGTGACTTTGAAGCTTGTAGATGACCATCATTTCCCCCCTATCATATACAAGGTGATATGATGGAGAAAAATCAACTGCAAGACTGTTCAATACTCTAGAACAAGTTTTGGCATGTGACTGAAATATCTTCTTGGTTGTTGATGCCCATTGCCAAGAAGTGATCCATCCAAGATGAATCTTTGTTCTTGCAAGAGACTTGTTTCTAAAGCATCTGTTTGAAGAATGACTGGTTTTATGACAGTGCTTACATGGATGAAGATCAAAACAATGATCTTTCATATGGCCAAATCGATCACAGTGTTGGCATTTCAAAATCTATTGTGGTTGTTGTCGAAGAGGGGAAGAATTTAGAACAGCTGGAGGTGAACTGTCATGAGGAGCAGGTAAATTGTCATGAATGAATCCAACACTTTGAAATTGGATTGGTTTGGAGTAGTTTGGAATATGAAAGGACAAGTCCTTGTCATATCCAAGACCAGTTCTATGCTTGTTATGGACAATCTTTTTCCAAGCTCTGATGATGGGCTTGGGAAGTGCAAACTGAGATTCTGCATCTACATGTACAACTGCTGATTTATGGGAGTCTGTTTCAATCTTCTGAACAGAAACATGTTTAGAATGATGACTCCTCTGTTTTAATTCTTCTTGTTGTAGCTGAGATTCGAGCTGCAAAAAATCAATTTTATCTTGTGCATTTTGTAGATAGACCTGAATGTCTGTGAGAGAAACTTTGTTGACTTTTAATGTATCATGAGTAGTAGACGATATCAGAGTTTTGAGGAATTCTAATACTTCATTGATTCTAGCCATTTTTTTCTTCAATGTCAGAATTACACCTTAAAAACTGATCATAACTGCTACTCAATGTAGAAAAGTAATACCCACTCACAGTACACAACAATATCCTTTATAAATGTGAAACAAATGATCAGTGTGCAACCAGAAAGCACCAATTAAATCCATTACATAAAAATAAGAGTTTACTCATGACCAGCACTATGTTCTGACAATACAACTGACTAAACTTTCCTCCACAAAAGTCTACTTTTAATTGTCAAAACAATCATTGCCTTTATACAACCCACCAAACTCTTACGCAGCAGTCGAAGTAACAAGGAATCAGTGCATATATATGTAGGTTGTGTTTGTATCCCTTTGACCTCCAAATCTACTGGTTGCTTGTATTTCGCATGACACACAAGCACCACAAAATTATGTTAATTGAAAATACTGCAAGTATACAAACTTTAAGCCTTATGCAATTTCTTGAAGCATACCAGGAAGCAACTTAAGTATTCATTCAACACTGAACACAAAAACTATAATGAGTTTTAAATACAATGCCACAACTGGGGCAGCAACAACCGCAAACTTGCTTGGATCCTTCAAATACTCCTTCACTTTCTCGGCCAGTGGAAAAGAATAGTCAAGTTCAATAGCGACTGCTAATATATTCTTGTAACAATTGATGATAGCATGTGGAACAGTTGCAATTGCGGGATAACAGATCGCAGAGAAAGAGCTATACATAATCTCATAAACTGCAAAGCTGAAATCACATGAAAAGCGCCTTACATTTGCTAATTTTGAAATGGCAGATGATGAAGTGCTTACCCTCAAAACCCTGGGGTGAAACTTTATTACAAGTTTTTCCAAAGCAAGTGCTTACAATATCATCAATTTCTTCATATAAAATAAGCAAGACTGCAGTGAATGGAAGCACCGCAAAAACTTAGCACATTCAGGAGGACATCTCTGTTAGCCCTTACAGGAAATAATCATCTTTTCTTCACGAAATGAAACTACTGATCTTCAATTCAGCAGCGAGAAATGAAATAATACTCATATATACACCTCGGCCTCATGGGTTTCACATAACCAACACATCCTCTTTAACAAAAATGACTAGCGCATATTCTTTCACTTCAGTAAATAATTCGACCACCCAAGCATCTCACATCAAATTACACTATGTTCAAAAAATTACAGTAAGGAATCATGACCATTGCATCATAAAAGGCCAATGCATATGTTTGTACTTCAGCCAGGTCAATTTTTTTTTTATTTTTTTTTGCAACACAGGATTTAACTCAGTCATGACAGAGACACCGAACATGGAATTTAATGCACCATTCAACTAGCTTTTGTCCAACACCCAAATTAATATTCATGCGCAACATTCAATCAATACAGTTGAGCATACACATTTTTTCAATGCTTCAATCGCTGTGTATATAATGCAATATGTTCCACACTTACCGCACCATATATATCACAACACCAGTCACGGCCTTTAAAAGTTTATGCACCATTTAATTTTTTAATCAATAACATTTTATATATGTAATAATATTATGACTGAACTCAATAATACACTATAATACACTACAGATCTCAATGCATACTTCCATCGTATATATCGTCTTCAACACCATATAAACAATGTGTCCCAAATGTTGTCCATATGTAGGACTTCAATATTCCTTGCAAAATTATATGTTATGCTTGTCTCATTTAAACTTACCATAGACTTGTAACTGTCGATTTTGATGCTGAACTTGAAAGCCGAACCAAGATATCATATGATTTCCACCACCTCTCATCAACTATAGGAAAACGGTCCCCTCTATCCTCTTTCAGACTGCCAAAATGCACTGAAAGGATGCCATGCATTCCCTCCACAGTGTTATTTTCCTTCGCTATCATCGCAAATTTCCTCTCACACGCAACTAAGCATGCTAATGAGGTTGTTTTCCTTTCACATGCAATTGTGCTCATAGATGGGCCTCATGCAGATTGGGAAGAGAATAACTCACAAGACATTCTCAACATAATACATTCAAAGATCAAAACCAATGCTAATTCCAATGCACCAACTGAGCTATGAAATGTTGTCAGCATATGAACGAATGCAGGTGAAGTTTTTGAGTAGTGCGAGTATGCATGTAGGCATGTTTGGTGAGCAAATGAAACGCTTCTGAGAAGGTAAACAATGACAAAATATGGCAAGTCAGACTAAGCATAAAGGCAGGGAGATGCAACACAACAAATCTAAGAGCTACATGTACCTAACAGGGATGGCTTTGAGCCATTTCCACTTGCCATGGATGATGCATAGGAACGTTATATCAGGCTATAATAAGGTGCAGTGACAGGTGAAGGATTAATAGCTGTCAGGATTCACTCTCAGGTAAATGTAGCATTTTTACAGGAAGGACACTATAGAAGGAAGGCTATAATAAGGTGCAGCGATAGATGAAGGATTAATAGCTGTCAAGATTCGCTCTTAGGTAAATGTAACATTTTTGCAGGAAGGACACTGTAGAAGGCATAGAGGAAAGCTAAAATAGTACACAAAGGGTTGAATATTTAATAGTCAAATGATAGAACACCCAGTTTTGAGAATACCACACAATTAATGGTGGGAAAAGGCCACACATTGTGGCTCTGATACCATGTTAAACACACACATGGGCAAAAACAAAATATGAAAGATAAATTATGAGAGTACATTTTTTATTAACAAAACATATACATTTATAATACATGGTTTGACCGTTTGGTTCCACATCCCAAGGTCTCTTGGACTTCCTTAGTCTATTCTGCTTCCACACTAACCCATAGAGGATTAGGTGTCCAACAATTATCATGGGGGTAAGGACTGGCTTGCAATCTTCCATCTGGAATTTTTTAAGCATTTCCTTGATGTACTTGGTTTGATATATGAATATTCCTTTATCCCACTGAGAAATCTGAAGCCCCAAAAATTATGTCAGCTCACCAACTATAGACATTTCAAACTCACTTTACATTTTTGTGGCAAATTCTTTACTTAATCTATCACCGTTGCTTCCAAAGATTATATCATCCACATATACCTCGATAATAGTTAGGTTATATTGATCCACTTTCACATAGAGATTTTTGTGAGCGCTTCCTTTCTTGAAGGTTTATTGATGTAGATAGCTATCAAGACGAGCATACCAAGCCCTAAGAGCTTGCTTGAGACCATATAGTGCCTTCTTTAATATGCAAATGTAGTTTTCTTTGTGAGTGAGCAGAAAACCTTCAGGTTGTTCAATGTAAACTTCTTCTTCCAACTCACCATTTAGAAAGGTTGACTTAACATCCATTTGGTAGACCTTGATTTTTCTCGAGCATGCACAAGCGAGAAACATTCTGATATCTTCCATTCTGGCAACAGGAGCAAATGCTTCTTCAAAATTGATTCCTTCAACTTGTGCATATCCTTTGTAGACTAATCTTGATTTATTCCTGTTACCCTGTTCGTCCTCATTCAATTTGTTTCTTAAGACCCATTTAGTTCCAATAACATTTTTATCCTTTGGTTGTGGAACCAATTCCCAAGTGTCGTTCTTCTCAATTTGATCCAGTTCTTCATTCATAGCTACTACCCAGTGTTCATTTTGACTAGCTTCCTCAAAATTGCTAGGCTCAAAAATTGTTAAAAAGGCAAGATGGGCTTGTTGTGATGAACGAAGTTGTCATCTTCTTTTGGTTCCAATTCTTTCATTTATGTTGCCGATGATCTGATTTGACAGATTATTCTTTTGATACCATTCTTTTGAACCTTTTGGAGAAACTTCTTGTACATCCTGCTGATGATTTCTTATTTTTTCTTGGTTGATTGGTATTTCCTTATTTGATTGGTCTTGTTCTGGAGCTTCTTCTTCATCCTTCACAGATTCTATCTCAAGCCCTTCATATTTTCTTGAAGAGACGATCTCATTGTTATCTTTTAGAACACAATCTTCATCAAAAGTAACATTTATACTTTCAACTATTTGTTTTTTCCTCATATTGTAGCATCTATAAGCCTTTCTTTTGCACGAATAACCAACGAAAATACTTTCATCAACATGGGAATCGAACTTGCCCAATTTTTGGTCTTCTCTTTTGATGTAGCATTTACTTCCAAATATTTTGAAGTATTTGACGTTAGTTGGTCTTCCTTTCCATAGTTCGTACAGAGTCATGTTACAAATGTTCCTGAGAAGGCCTTTGTTTATAATTAATACAACAGTATCAATTGCTTGAACCCGGAATTTATCTTCTAAATTTGAGTCTTTTCGCATGGTTCTACCCATTTCCTGTACAGTTTTATTCTTTCTTTCAGCTACTCGATTCTGCTGTGGTGTTCTAGCTGTTGAGAATTGTTTTTTTATTCGATGTTCATCACAATATTGTTGAAATGCTTTGGACTTGAATTCTCCGCCATTATCTGATTTAGACATTTGATCTTCAAATCGGTTTCATTTTCAACCAATTCCTTATAGATTTTCAAACATTCGGACGCCTTAGACTTTTTCTTCAGGAAACTGACGGCTGTCATTCTGGTGTAATCATCTTACATTAACATAAAGTATAATTCAATGATACTTACTTGTACCTACAACACACTCAAATGAATCTCCCTTTCCATACAAAAGCTGATAATAATAACTCAAATAAATAAATACTTCTGCAAGTCAATAAATATCAACAAAAGAAAAATTGAATAAGCTTACCTTATCTTACCTTGTGATACTAAAGATGATATTGATGTATGTGCTCTTAATACTGTGAAATAATTAAGATGTCCTGCTCAACCCTTAATCAAATAGATTCCTTTAGTAACTGCTGCAAGAAGTGAAGTCATACATTGTTGCTACTTCAAACCTTCACTGTAGTAGATGATGATATCACTGTCTGAAAGATGCAAATGAGAAAATGAGCAATGGACTGAGATGAAAATGGATCCTTCTATCCTTGATGTAGTCAAATTGCTAAGGTTATGATTGTACCAAAACTTATGCACAATACTTTGAGTAGTAAACAATATTGTCACTGTTTAAAACACACTTCATTACAAACATCGTACTGCCTTCAATTCTCATTGTAGGATTCATTGTAATATAGTCGTAGAGAGAGTAGTCATTCCTGTTTGCTGCCCAGATAAAGCGAGTTTGATTTATTTTAAAGTATTGTAGGATTTCTATTGTGATCAATAAACAAGTCTCTCAAATGCAGGTTTGAGACTTCTTTTAATTTTGTTCTTTTATGTAACCTTGCAACCTTTTGAATTACAGGTCCTGGACTTTTGTAGGTGGATACCATACTTGATAACCAAAATCCTAGTGGCCTGAAACAATATGATATGCCTTACGTTGTTGCCCTTTTAAGCCAAAAACTTACGTTGTTGCCCTTTTAAGCCAAAAACCCATGCTATTATCATGCCTTCACTGTTGCTTCTTGTAATTTTTGCGTTAACCTTTTACTCGCTTCTTCCTGCAATACGGTCCCATCAAAATCAAACAAACCTTAACCCTCAGATATCTGTGTTATCTCCTTCAGGGGATCGAAAAATTTCAAAGCGTTATTCTAATGATTTTGCATATAAAAAGCACACACGTTGAGGGGATAACGAGTCTTCTTTTATAGAGCTAGGAGGAGCTTCATATTATGAACGTTAGAGAATTTTAAGAGGTAGACGTTAGGGAGGCATATTAGGAATTTAGGAATTTATTTTAAATGTGTCATGTAATCTAAAGTTCTCATATTTTAATAACTTAGTGATTCTTAATAAATACTAAGTACTTTAAAAAATAGCTTTAATAAAACTCTTAATATTTATTACTTTAATAATAATAAATATTGTTATTTTAATTAATTATTACCCTTTATTAATATTTATATGGAAAATTTTCAATTCCATTAAAATTTTGAAATCAATGATTGGCTTAGTGCATATGGTCCTATCCGAGTGTAGAGTCAATGTTTGGTTTACTATCTTTGGATTTTTAAGTTATTCAACTTATACATGGTGAGATTACGGTAAGAATTCCTATCATATATTGACAACCGTCGGTGAATAAGTTGTCTGTCCCTACCCCTGGGGTTTTAGCCCACTAATGGGGGTTTCCGACTTCAAACGCAAATAACTCTCAAACTGTGAAGAACTAGGAGGTGTACCATATATCAATGGAAACATATCGACTATTAAAATCCATCTAGAAGTTCCTTGACACAAAATATTGAGTAGTCAAGTCAAAATTCCCATGCAAGATCAGGGTATCCCCTGGTGTTTCTTGGGTTGTCATCAATGACAACCTTTGATCAACAATATTCCCCTTTGGCATTGATGGCAACACGAGTACTCCCCTTGTGATCATGACACCTCTTCCTCCTGCTTTTTTGCCCCCTTTGTCATCAATGGCAAAGGGTAACTCCCCCTGACAAATAGTCATCCTGTGGAAATGTACACACCTCCACTCCCCCTTTCTACTCAAGTAGATAAGAGAAACAAACTAATGAAAAATTGGGAGAATCCCAAGATTTTGGCGAAGATACTCAAATGCTTCATGAGGTAATGCCTTGGTAAAGATGTTAGTAATTTGTTCCTTTGTGCCAACATAGTCAAGGTTGATATTCTTTTCAGCGACCTGCTCTCTAACGAAATGATATTTAATCGAAATGTGCTTCATTTTGGAATGCATCACAGGATTCTTGGAGATACTGATGGCGCTGGTGTTATCACAAAAGATGGGAATAGGCTCATCAAACTTGACTTGAAGATATTGCAAAGTTTGCTTCATCCAGAGAACTTGAGTACAACAAGCTGTTGTCGTGAGGCTTCTGTTGTGGATAACGAGTTTGAAAACTATTTTTTACTTAACCATGAAATAAGACAACCACCTAGATAGAATGATGCTCCACTAGTACTCTTACGATCATAAGCACTTCATGCCCAATCTGCATCTATAAAAGCTTGCATAACTAGATCATTTCCTTTGGGATAACATAGATCATATTCCATTGTGCCCTTAAGATACCAAAGAATTCTTTTGACGGAAATAATATGAGATTCTTTTGGTTCTGATTGGAATCTTGCTACTTGTTCAATTGCTTGCATCACATCAGGTCGAGACGATGTCACATATAAGAGACTACCAATCATGGATCTATACAACCTTTGGTCCACATCCTTTGATGAATCTTATAAGATTAACTTGCAACCTATTATCATGGGGGTAAGGACTGGCTTGCAATCTTCCATCTAGAATTTTTTAAGCATTTTCTTGATGTACTTGGTTTGATATATGAATATTCCTTTATCTTGTTGAGAAATTTGAAGCCCCAAAAAGTATGTTAGCTCGCCAAGCATAGATGTTTCAAACTCATTTTTCATTTTCTGGGCAAAGTCTTTACTTAGTCTTTCACATTGCTTCCAAAGATTATATCATCCACATATATCTCGATAATAGTTAGGCTATATTGATCCACTTTCACATATTGATTGTTGTCAGCGCTTCCTTTCTTAAATTCTTGTTGATGTAGATATCTATCAAGATGAGCATACCAAGCCCTAAGAGCTTGCTTGAGACCATATAGTGCCTTTAATATGCAAATGTAGTTTTCTTTTTCAGTGAGCAGAAAACCTTCAGGTTGTTCAATGTAAAATTCTTCTTCCAATTCACCATTTAGAAAGGTTGACTTAACATCCATTTGGTAGACCTTGATTTTTCTCGAGCATGCATAAGTGAGAAACATCCTAATAGCTTCCATTCTGGCATCAGGAGCAAATGTTTCTTCAAAACTGATTCCTTCAACTTGTGCATATCCGTTGTAGACTAATCTTGCTTTATCCTTGTTAACCTATCCACCCTCATTCAATTTGTTTATTAAGACCCATTTAGTTCCAATAACATTTTTATCCTTTGGTCGTGGAACCAATTCCCAAGTGTCGTTCTTCTCAATTTGATCCAGTTCTTCATTCATAGCTGCTCCCTAGTGTTCATTTTGACTAGCTTCCTAAAAATTTCTTAGCTCAAAAGTTGTTAAAAGGGCAATATGGGCTTGTTGTGATGAATGAAGTTGTCAACTTCTTCTGGTTCCAATTCCTTCATTTATGTTGTTAATGATCTGATTTGATGGATTATTCTTTTGATACCATTCTTTTGAATCTTTTGGAGAAACTTCTTGTACATCCTGCTGATCATTCCTTATTTCTTCTTGGTTGACTGGTGTTTCCTTATTTGATTGGTCTTATTCTAGAGCTTCTTCTTCATCCTTCACAGATTCTATCTTAAGCCCCTCATATTTGCTTGAAGAGGCAATCTCATTATTATCCTTTAGAACACAGTCTTCGTCAAAAGTAACATTTATACTTTCAACTATTTGTTTTTGCCTTAGATTGTATCATCTATAAGCCTTTCTTTTGCATGAATAACCAACGAAAATACCTTCGTCAACATGCGAATCAAACTTGCCCAATTTTTGGTCTTCTCTTTTGATGTAGCATTTACTTCCAAATATTTTGAAAACGTTAGTTGGTCTTCCTTTCCATAGTTCGTACAAAGTCATGTTACAATTATTCCTGAGA
Source organism: Pinus taeda (assembly GCA_000404065.3). NCBI lineage: Eukaryota > Viridiplantae > Streptophyta > Pinopsida > Pinales > Pinaceae > Pinus > Pinus taeda. The sequence continues at coordinate 150,989 of APFE031363754.1, forward strand.
AGGCCTTTGTTTATAATTAATACGGCAGTATCAATTGCTTCAACACATAATTTATCATCTAAATTTGAGTCTTTTAACATTGTTCTAGCCATTTTCTATACGGTTCTATTTTTTCTTTCAGCTACTCCATTCTGCGCTGGTGTTCTAGCTGTTGAGAATTGCCTTTTTATTCCATATTTGTCACAGTATTGCTGAAATTCTTCGGACGTGAATTATCTTCCATTATCTGATTTAGACATTTGATCTTCAAATATGTTTCATTTTCGACCAATTCCTTGTAGATTTTGAAACATTCAAATGCCTCAGACTTTTTCTTCAGGAAACTGATGGCTATCATTTTGGTGTAATCATCTATCATTAACGTAAAGTATAATTCACTGCCTAAACCTTTTGTTCTCATAGGACCACATAGATCAATATGTATTAATTCCAATGGACGTGACGCAGAATGTTATTTTGTCTTGAACTCAACTTTTGTCTATTTGCTATGCTAACAAGATTTACATATCGTATTGGTAGGTTTTGATATTTCAGACATTTCTCTAACTGCTTCCTTTTTGCTAATCTTGACCAAATTGTCGAAATTTATATGTCCCATTCATTTGTGCCATAACCAACTCTCGTCTTTTTTTGCCAAAAAACACCCTTAAGGTGTCTCATCCAAAATATATATGTCGTTTGGAGCTCTGCTTGCCATAGCTACAATTTTACCAAACTTGCCTTTCCTGATTTCACATTTCTTCGAGTTGAATAACATCATGTGTCCTTGATCGCACATCTATCCAACACTGAGCAGATTGTGATTCATATTTTCAACTAGCAACATATCCTTTTCTTCCAAGAGTGACCATACCTACTCCTATGACATTTGAAAACCCGTCATTTCCAAAAGACACTATTCCATCCTTCTTTTCTCTCAAGGATATGAACTTATTTCTATCTTCAGTCATATGCGTCGAGAAACCACTGTGAACATACCATATGTTTATGTTGCGTTGAGCCTTGAGAGTAAGAGCACACCTTTCAGTCTTCCTTTTCCATACTTATTCATTCTAATTTTGTCAGAATTCCTTTGAAGAACTTCCAAGTCTGAAATCTTTGGCCAAGTGTCCAAAATTGTTACATTTGGAACATTTGACATCATCTCTCAAATGATCAAATCTATTGATATTCTGATGAGTTCTGGAATATCCATTTCTGAGAGGTCTCCTGCAATTATATTCATTCTAAACATACATGCAACATTTTGCAGCTCTATGTCCAAACCTTCGTTATGAATAACAATGACCATAAAAGATAGGTTGATACCTGGGAGGAAATATTCTTCGAGGAATTCTCTTCCAAGGTTCTTCCTGTGAGTCTTGATCTCTTGATCTAGCCAGGAGATCTACCTGCTTGGTAGATTTTGCATATCCATCTTCTTTAGTTGTCATAGAAGGACTTGACTCCTTTCCAAATTTTCTCTGTAACCAAGACCAATCTTGTCGATGCATGATCGTTGATTGATGATGAGTTCGTCCAAAGTATTTGAGGTGTTGGCATAGTTTTGAAGAGTTTTTCTATTTTTTACTTCCTTTCATAAGGAAATGAGTTCAGCTTCCAATGCTTCTCTTTCCTTTTATTCTTCCTGAACGATTCTTCAATTTGTTTGTATTCTTCAGCCTTGATGTTAAGATTTAGGACCCATTCCCTTTCTTTCTTTAATTCATCTTCAAGAGTGTTGATGTGCTTCTTCTCAGCCTTGAGCTCTTTGATAACCCTGATTACTTCATTTTGAAATTCAACCTCAGTCATTTCTTCTTCTTCATCTCCTTCTTCGTCAAGTGCATCTTGTTTATTGTGCTTGGCCATAAACAATACTCTTCCATTGAATTCTTTTTCGTTATCACTATCTTCTTCGGATGAGGAGCTATCTTCTTCTTCGAAGAAACTTTTCTTAAACCATTTCTTCTTGCCTTGCTTGTTGAACTTCCTAGGACTTTTCTTTCCTTTCATAATAATCTCATTTTTGTGAGGACATTTGGTTGCAAAATGCCCAACCTCACCACAATCAAAACATATTAATGGAATTTTACCTTTGAATTTTCCCTTACTTGTTCTCATTTTTTGCGTGAAGTAAGCAAACTCTTTATCTGAGAATTCTTCTTCATCTTCTTCCTTTTCCTCATCCTTTACAATTGCACGTTTTTTCTTTTAGAGTCTGCTTGTCCTTACTATTCTTCTTGGATGTGGAAAATGTTGTTTCTAGGTGAGATGTTTCATCCTCTTCTTCAATCCTCATTTCATATGTCGTAAGAATTCCATGTAAGTCATCTATGTTGATATTGGTCAAATTCAATCTATCTTCCAAGACAAATACCTTAGGGTTAAATCTTGTTGGCAAGGTTTTGAGGATCTGTCGGACAAAAATTTCGTTTCAATAGGTTCTCCAAAACCTTCCAATGTATTTGTTGTTTCATCAACATGCTGAAATTATGTGGCAATGTCTTCATCTTCCCTCATTTTTAGTTGCTCAAAATTTTCCCTTAAAATTTGAAGCTTTGCTTCTTTCACCTTTGATTCACCTACAATATATATTTTCAAGCTTACCCCATACCTTTTTAGCAGTTTTTCAACTCAATACCTTAAGATGAACAAATTCGATAAGCCCACTGATAATAATATCTTTAGCCTTTGCATCATATACCATATTTTTCTTACCTTGTTCATCCTGGGTCGGTGTGAAGCCTTTGTCAAAGATTTCCCATACTTCGTTCCTTGCGCCAACAAATGAACCTGCATTCTTCCACTCCAAAGTGCATAGTTATTTTCATTAAATAAAGGAACTATATTCTTAGAATACTCCATGATCTCCTTCCAGTTGTTAGATTGCTATTGAAGGAACTTAGCTCTGATACCAATTGTTGGAAATACTGAGAGGGGGGGTGAATCAATATTTCTTAGCAATTAGCACTTTTTAAATCTTTCAGAGCATTAGTTAATCTTCAATTATTATTAATGTTTATGCAATAAAAATAGTAAACAATAGAATACAATAGGCACAATAATTTAGGTGGAAAACCCCCTCCAAGTCAAAAAACACTGAATGATTTTTTAATAAATTCTTTAATCTCCAGCCCCAACTGAAATCAAAATTACGACTTCCTAGAATTCTAGAAAAGCATTCTTCTCCAGCTCACGCTGGAAGGATGCACCAATGCCCTGGTTTCTTCAATAGTCAATTGAACGGATGCCCCAACATCCTAGACTGTCCTATCACCTTGAAGTATTCATAGGCTCCAACCTGTAGGCGACTTCATGCACCTTCCTAGCACCTCCCTGCCACCCTATAAAGGCAAAAAGTAAATACAAAAGTGTGGACTCCTGTACCAGGGACAACGATCCACGTTACAATGATATTACAATGATTTTATTTGACTAACTGACACACTAGGACCTAAACCCTTGTCCCGATAAACTAAGAACCCTTGTCCCAACAACAAACCAAAGCCTTTTTCCCAAAACAATTTTGTCTTCTTAAACTCTAAGCAATGACACAAATTCCTTACAAATGTGGGCTCCCTTACAAGGGATACTGACCCATTTACAATGACATATAATGTTTGAAAAATACACTGACTCTTGGACAAACTACTTACAAGACTTACAATGTTTATACAATGACTTGTTTAATGACCTGTCTCTTCTGCTTTGTTGCTGATTTTAAACTTGGTGATGAAACTGATGTATTGCAACACTGAGAGATGCCAATATTTTGCACTGTCCCACAACGATATGTCCTTTAATAATATGTTTATACTATCCTTGATGATGAAGATGCACTGAATTGAAGACAGTCCTGTAGGTCTCATTGTTTGATGTCTTGTTGCCTTACTCGATGTCACTGGTGGATGTTATCTTCATGCAACTGTTCTATTGTAGCAGTTGAGGGTGCTTCAATTATGTTAAGATTGCAATGAAACAAGCCCAAACAAAGACCCAAATCCAAAAATAACAAAAATACCCTTCAATGATACTTACCTGTACCTTTAACACACTGAAACGAATCTCCCTTTCCATACAAAAACTGATAATATAACCCAAATAAATAAATACTTCTGCAAGTCAATAAATATCGACACAAAAAAAAAAGTGAACGAACTTACCTTATCTTACCTTGTGACACTGATTTATGTGCTCTTAATATTGTGAAATAATGAAGATGTCATGCTCAACCCCTAATAAAATAGATGCCTTTAGTAACTACTACAAGAAGTGAAGTCATACACTGTTATTACTTCAAACCTTCACCGTAGTAGATGATATCACTATCTGAATGATGCAGATGAGCAAATGAGCCATGGACTGAGATGAAAACAGATCCTTCTATCATTGATGTAGTCAAATTGCTAAGGTTGTGATTGTTCCAAAACTTATGCACAATACTTGAGTAGTAAACAATATTGTCACTGTTTCAAACACTCTTCATTACAAACAACGTACTATCTTCAATTCTTGATGTAGGATTCACTGTAATATAGTCTTAGAGAGAGTAGTCATTCCCGTTTGCTACCCTAATAAAGAGAGTTTGATTTATTTTAAAGTATTATAGGATTTCTGTTGTGATCACTAAAAAAGTCTCTCAAATGAAAGTTCGAGACTTCTTAAAATTTTGTTCTTTTATGTAACCTTGCAACCTTTCTAATTACAGGTCCAAGACTTTTGTAGGTGGATACTAGACTTGATCATCAAATTCGAGTGGCCTGAAACAATATGATATGGCTTACGTTGTTGTCCTTTTAAGCCAAACACCCACGTTATTATCATGCCTTCACTATTGCCTCTTGTAATTTATGTGTTAACCTTTTACTCGCTTCTTCCTACAATATGATTCCATCAAATTCAAACAAACCTTAACCCTCAGATATTTGTGTTATCTCCTTCAGGGGATCGAAAAAATTCAGAGCATTATTCTAATGATTTTGCATTTAAAAATCACACAATTTTAGGGGATAACAAGTCTCCTTTTATAGAGCTAGGAGGGGCTTCATATTATGAACGTTAGAGAATTTTAAGAGGTAGACGTTAGGGAGGCATATTAGGAATTTAGTTTAAATGTGCCATGTAATCCAAAGGTCTCATATTTTTTTAACTTAGTGATTCTTAATAAATACTAAATACTTTAAAAAATAGCCTTAATAAAACTCTTAATACTTATTACTTTAATAATAATAAATATCCTTAACTTAATTTATTACAACCCCTAATTAATATTTATATAGAAATTTTTTAATTCCACTAAAATTTTGAAATCAATCATTGGCTTAGTGCATATGGTCCTACCCGATTGTAGAGTCAATGATTGGTTTACTATCTTTGGATTTTCAAGTTATTCAACTTATACATGGTGATATTACGATAAGAATCCCTTATATTGACAATTGTTGGTGAATAAGGTGGCATGTCCCTACCCCTGGGGTTTTAGCCCATTAATGGGGGTTTCTGACTTCAAACACAAATAACTCTCAAACCATGAAGAACTAGGAGGCGTACCATATATCAACGGAAACATCTCGATGAGTAGAATCCATCTAGAAGATCCTTGATGCAAAATAATGAGTTGTCAAGTCAAAATTCCCATGCAAGATCGGGGTAGCCCCTGGTACTGCTTGGGTTGACATCAATGACAACCACTGATCAACATCTTGGTTAATCTTTTTGGCTTGTGATGAAACTTCAAAGGCCACACTTTATATGTGCAACTAGTCTTGATGCTAAATGAGCTCTTCATTCAATCTGGAGAGACTGGACTTGATGATGAAAGCCACACACCCAATTGAATGATCTTGGGCTTCTAGGAATATTCTCCGCAACTAGTTAACATCTTTGTCATAGGGAAAATAATTGTCCTTTTCTCGACCATTCTCCAAAAATGGTCAACACCTTTGTCATAGGGAGAATGGTTATCCATGATGTTATCATATCAATGCTCTCTCTCTTTTAGAGGTATAAGACCATGACTGTCCTCTGATGTTGCTATCTCATCACTCCCTTTTGCTGAGAGAGGCATGCTTAATCTTTCCAAGCTTGGTCTATGACTGTCTGCTTCGTAATATTGGAGCCATATTAATCTCTCCATATACCACATCTTAGTACTATATCTCAGGGTGCCTCGAATTGTTATCATTTCATCTCCACCTGATCAAACAATCCTAAAGTCACACTTCTTCAATACAACCTTCACGGACTTTGATATACTCTACTTGTGCAGTGTTGCGTGTGATATATTTTTGCTTCCTACTTGTCCAAGAAATTGTAGCAGAGCTCAAATTGAAGCATCCTCTTGAAGTACTCTTTCTATCATACACATTCCAATAGAGAAATTTTTGAGGTCTAAAATGGGCCTCAAAACAAAAATGTACAACCAAAATCAAATTTATAATAACCAATAGGATTCAAGATGATGATGTCAACCATGGGGGTTGATTCACCATTTTTGGAGTAAAAAAGTAAAAAGATTAAAAAAAAAACTATTTTTTTAACTCGTATTTTCAACTTATCTCCCTACAGTTTTACTCAAATTTCGAGCGGGAAAACTCGCTGGATGCGAAATTGAATTCCTCATCTAAGGAGTATCATGTTGCATACTTCTGATGGACCCATGCTACTCGGAAAATGAGAAATACATTAAATATGTGATTGCAATTACATTTTCTCATGTATTTCTCATTTTTCGTGTAGCAGGGTCCATCAAAAGTATGCAACATGGGTATTCCTTGGATGAAGAATTAAAATTTTCATCCAACAAGTGATCTTGCTCAAAATTTGAGTAAAATCATAGGGAGGTAAGTTGCAAATACAAGTTGAAAAAGGTAGTTTTTTCTTTTTCCACTCTAAAATTTGATGATGTAATTTAATCTTATTTTATTATTTCCATGATTATTTTATAGTATTCCTTAGGAGGCCCATTTTAGACCTCAAATTTTCTCTAATGCCCTGCCTAGTTAGAATATGTATATCCCTGCAGTTGTACATCACTATTTGAGTCATATCTCAAACCATCACTGGTTGTGCCATGACCAATTGTACCATGTTGGTACTCCAATATATTTTAAGCTATATTCCTTGGCTCAACCATAGACTAATATGCTTCCTTCTCCATATTCATCATCTTGGCTTCTTGCAGGTTACCCTAACTGGGTATTCTTTCTGGAACAACTCCTGCCATGGAAAATTTGATTGCTCCATTTTCCATTGATGTTATTAAAGTGCATCAACTATCTATTCAAAATCGTTTACTTTGAATCCAAAGATCAACTCCCTCTAAATCTAAGGAAAGGGTTCCTGAGAAATCCTTCACTTCTTCCTCTTTTGGGTCAATGTTGCTCCCTCTCACACATGAACTTTTATTCTTTTGTCAAGAAATCATATGGGATCAGCCTTGATCCATCAATCCAAGTGTATATAATTTGAGGAGCCTATACAAAGCCTTCTTTTTGCTTAAATATAATACCTCATCATGTACCTCACAAGCTTGAGGTGGCTCTTATGTACACTTCTTCTTTCATCAACAAAGTCAATCTCTACATCCATTTGATGTAGTTTTAAATAGAAATAATAAAGATATTAAACTTTTAATAAGTTTACTTGACAAGATGTCCTGTCATAGTCTTCTTCTCTTTTATTGAGGTAATCCTTGGCATTGTACTTCTTACCATCCAATCATACTTTTTCTCGTAAGTCACCATTGACTTATTTATGGAATAGATCAAGGAATTATTTCATCTTGTTGATATGTCTTCTCCCTCTGAGTCCATATCTCATCTAGTACAATATCTCTCATCGCAAATCTCTATTTCTAGGAGAGTTCTTCTATCAAAACTTTTATTTGTTCTTCCATTCTTTTAATTTGGCGCCAGAGCCTTGGTAGTCTTCACTGTGTACCTACAATCCTCACTAGGAGGCCAAGGAAGAACAATTACAACCAAGCAAAGGATTCAAAGACAACAGACTAATTAATAGTAAAACAACAAAATAGTAGTAATCAAATAAGAGAGATATGAAATACTTATCTTTGAGAAGAATTCCAACTCCCTCTTGATCTTTAGTTCTATTGCATCCATATGCAACTTTATCAACTTCGTCCACATAATCATCATCACGTATTTTCTTCCTTGCAAGAGCTATAACTTCTATTTTTAGTGGAAATTTTGATCTAAATCCAAATCAAGGGGTTTTATCCATAAACCCTTAGGAATTTATTGTCCAAGATTCTATGGTTTAAAAACCATAGATATTCAAATGTTTGAAACCTTATAATATTCAAGACATTTAGTCTTCCAAACCCTAGTGCTTTAATATTCTTGCAATTCCAACATTCTATGACTTTTGCAAGAGTTTCTTTTCACATACAACAGTTCAAATACCATAGTCTCAATCCCTTAGAAAACAAATAATTATACTTTATTGTTGCTTCAACATTATTGATTTAGATAAGACTTTCAATCCAAGTATCCTTAATACATCAAGTTCTTTTCTCTCAAGTGAATTTCAGATTTGGAGAGGGACTGGACCTTTTTTTTCCATTATATGCAACATTCCTTCAAGGGCATACTTAGTGACAAATATACCTTCTTCTTTCTTTCAGGACTAAGCATCCATATATCATAAAATAGATACCTTTCTAGAAATACCCTATTAGCAATTATATGTAGTGTAGTGTTCATGACATATCTTGTTTATGTAATGCAACATTTCCAAAGAAAGGCTTAGATTTAATACATCATACTTCAACCTTTTAATATAATGGTCACATGTTAACAGATGGTATTTTTTCAAACTTTGTAGCCTCAAAAATATGCCTCATGCAAAAATGCTTAGTACTATGAGTTTTTTCTTTTATTAATAATCTAATTTGAGATGGTCACACGTATTTCAGAGAAAACTTTTCACCTTTAGTACTTTACACACCAGCTTATTTGATCATACCACTCATTATTAGATGTATGCATAACTATCCTACATATGATATTGTAAGGTAGGACATTGACACAATCTTTTGGTTAAGGGCCAATAAGGAATACTAATATATCATTAGTTAGAAAACATATTATGATGCAAGTCTTCAGACCCATACCTCATTTTCACTGACAAAGGCCCTCTTAGGATGACAAGAGATCATATAGTTCTAAGAGAAGAATTATCATGATGCATACCTCAGATTTCAGACTTTGATGCATTGTTCCTTAACCTTGTTATCTCTTCCTTTGAGTATGGTGCTTCTTGATTTAGGTAATAAATTTCTTAGTTGATCTCTTTGTACTTTCCAAGTCACGCACATTGTATGGAAGATATGGATACTTTTGAACTCCAAAGTGCTACTAGACTGGCGTCTTGGAAGTTTAAGGAACTCGTCTCCTTCAATCTGGAGACGACTTAACAAATGTGATTTGCACAACAAATATTAGTCTTCTGAGGTTTTTCTGGCCTCCCTGAGATCTGTCTACCTTATTTGTTGAAACTTTGATCTCTACTTCAATGATTGAAATTATTCTTCCTTTCTTAAGATCAAACAAATCTATGTGCAAATCATATGATGATCATCTATTCTAATTCCGAGGTATTTCGACCTATTACAACATATTTAAGTTCATCTATGTTCATGTTACAAGAACAAGGTCAATTGAGGCTTTTAGACTTTTGAAACTTCCATTTCAACTGAGGTTTTCGAACCTCAACCTTTTTTAAGAATATTGACTTAAATAAATATCATTCTATACTTGTACTTTCATCTTAGCCTTAAATTTTGAGACTTTCAATAGGAATTATTTTGAAGATATGATTGACCTCTTGGAGATAAAGCATACTAAGGTTTATCCTAGCCTATTCAAGGCCTAAGGCCTTCAATACAAGATGAGGACTTCGACCTTCTCATTGGAGCAAGAATTAATCATTTTCTACTAGCAAAGAAAACTTTGACCTGTAGCTAGGGCTTCGACTCTCCTTCAGAATTTCAATCTTCTCCTAGAATGAGATTCTTGAATAGAGGCATTGACAAATCAAACCCTAAAGATTAGCTTGATTTGAACTGGAATTATTTTGAGACTTCTCTTTCATTCATAGCTCTAATACCATGTTGATTTTCACAGGGTCTTTTATTCTGATAATTTCTTCTAATGAATTTTAATTCTTTTAAATATTTTTATCCATGCTTCCATCATTAAGAAATTACATAAAAAGGCATAAAAAATACAACATACATAACACTGGATCATGAAGAGGCAACCAACAAAGAACACAAGAATTTTACCCTGGGAAAACCCACATGGGGAAAAACCCAACAACCTTTCAAAAGAGAATTCTTCAATTCAATAGAGATACATATTAGTCAACAACTAGCTCAAACCTAGTCCATCCTCTTAGTCAAGTCTGTTGGCCCAAGAAACTCACGTTGGTCTACTCAGCTAGGACATATTTTCATCATCCAAGATTTCAATCTTGTATCTCGATTCTCTATTGCACTACAAAAAATCGACCCTTCTAATGTCTCAACAATTTGTCCTTCCGTAAAGATATGTTATCACAACAATTCGATTTTGCAACTCTGTAACACCTCAGGAACCTCGGGACTTTTATCCTTCTTGTCACACAAGTGATGGTATATAAGAGTATTATATCACAGAGAGATAAACCTTCTTTTTTTTAATATTGTTCCTTATCTTCTTGCCTCAGACTCGACCCCTTTTCTTCCTTAAAAACTCTCTTGAATAGATAATCCAAATTTTCCTTTGAGGAGGTTGAATTACTCGTGTCTATATCTTTATTTTTTGTCGAATGGGTGCCTCTTAGAGGTTGGGACGACTTGACAAGGAGGAGGTTGACGTCATATTGTTGGAGCCAAAAAGTTTCACTTTTATAATTTCAAAAATTTCTCTTTTACATTCAACATGAAGAACATGTCCTTTAATAATTTTCTTTTTGTTCTAGCATGAAGAACATGCTTACAAATACATCATAACCTTTGGATCTTCAAGGGGTTTGAGGAACTGGAAAGGCTCCATATCTTCTACATGACCAGGCATTTGTGGTTCCTTGTACAAAACATATGTTGTTCCATCAATGGTAGGTATAGTCGCATATGACAAATCCATTCCATTTTCCCTCCAATTGAGGCACACTATTTCCTTGATAATAACATTCCCTAGGCATTTGATATATCTATAACTACAATATCCATTAGCACCGAGATATATTTATTGGCTTCCAAAGACACCTTGGCATATTTTATGAGGCCATACACAAATACAAATTTAGAATTGAAGCCACGTACATTTTTATAAGGTCTAGTGATATCCATTCATTGATGCATGACTCTTAGAGGTATTACATTAGCAGAAGCACCATAATCAAGCATGCAATTGTGGAAACTGAGGTAATTTATCACTAGAGACAGTAGGAAAGGCTCATGCCCTCCATTTCTTTTATTAGTATACATGTTTTTCAGAATAATTGAAGGCCCTTAGTTTCCTTTTCAAATTTTAAGGCCTTCCTAACCTGCCCCCTTTTGGTTTCAAGCTTAGCTATCTCAAATCAACATCCAAATCTATGTCATAATTTCGATGTTTCGGCTTAGGTACATTTTCAAGTTGTAAAGGAAGTTTATCCTTCTTTTGGGAGGTAACATTGTAGCTTTATGCTTGCTTGGATTTGGTTAAAATTCCTCCTTGAGTATTGTAATCCCTTGAATCTTCCATTATTCTCCATAGCCATGATCAACTCATTTGGATCATCAGTGTCTTCTTCATGGTCTTGTCAAGATGCAGTTGGAAGTGTCACTAAGCAAGATATTGAAAGGGGCACCAGCATTGATGACATTTAGGTGCTCTACGACTTCCTTCTCCTCCACTTGGTTATATGGACACTCTTCAGGAATATAGAACTCATTGCAGGGTGGAAACCAAGGATTTCCTTTATGTCCCACCATGTTAGTTGGGGTTGTTGGAAAATGTAACTATTTTTGGTCTTCATAATTGTCATTGTACTCATGTCATTATGTATATCTTATGTTACAAGCAAAAGAAAGAAAATATTATTTTAAGCATGGGTTTCATGCTCCATTTTATTGGTCAACTAGGTCAAGCATGCATTTCATGCTCCTAGGGTTTGTCAAGTCAAAATAATATTTTTCTTAAGTCAAAAGAGTATTTATCATTTGTATAAGACCCTATTGGGCAAATTGTAATATGTAAAAGATGTTAATTTTGAATCTAGAAAGTCAAATTGGACCTCCAAGACCAAGTCGAACCTACTCAAGAAAGTCAACCTAATTTGAGGAATATCGACCTCGTGAGAAGGATATATAAAGGAAACAAGTTCAATTCTTTTGGACATAAAGAAAAAAAAAAAAAAAAAAAAAAAAAAAAAAAAAAAAAATTTGCAATTTGATCACAAACAAGTAAGGAGAAGAAAAGACAAGCAAGCAAAAAAACAAGGATCTAAAACTTTCTCTATTTTTGTCCACACATACGAAAATTAGGGTTTTTGTAGCTATTGTGGCGCCGAGAGTTGCAGGTTGAGGTTGCAGATCCAATCTAGGGGTCGAAACTGAGATTTGAAGCAAATTTAAGGAGGATTGAATCTTGTTGACATGGTTGATGTTTTACCTATTTGGAAGAGATTCTTAGAGGGATGACTTGGTGCTTGGATGTGGTTTTGAATTTGGTCTTAGGATCTTGGTTTTCTCATTTGATCAGATTATATAAGAAGAGAAGATATTATTTAGGGTTTTCACCTTGGAGGGGTTTTTCCCTGGCTTGGAGCCTATCTCCTGTGTCATTTGTATTTAATGTTTATGCTCTTGATAATTGTTTTAAATATCTAATAAGGAACCATAAGAATATAAATAAAGCTCACAAACAATTATTAAGGGAAATGATAATTGTTTAAAATAGTTGCTCTACTAGATTCTCCAACATGGTATCAGAGCTAACGTGAAAAAATAGAAGGTAGCTTGAATATCATCATGTTGACATAAGAAGGGATTGCTTGTCAAGGGGAATCATTTAGAAGGAAAGGTTACTACATTAAACTTTCATTGAAGGCCTCATCATCTTAAGAAGGATTATCTCTTGTTGAAGGCATCCTAGAAGTCATCATTCTAGGGCATCTTTGAAATCTCTTTGAAGGTATTGAAAGCATCAAGATAGTTGGAGATATCATCAGGAAGGACACTTGTTTGATAAGTATCATTTTGTGCTCCATGTCTCAATCTACAAATCAAATGGTTACACTTTGCAGGGAAAGAAATAAGCATGTTGGGTGAGAAAACTTCCTCACATGAAAGAAGAGGATTGATTTGGTGCTCATAAAATGAGGTCATGGAATATGTTCTTGGTGAAGTTACTCAAATAGGCAGAGATAAGACTCAAGAATTAGCAATATACTAGAAGGGAGAAGTGAGGGAAAAAGGATTCTTATTAAATCCATAAAATATCATCTCATTCCCTTTGTTGCTAAATGAAGTCATCTAAAGCAATTTATGATAAGTTGGTGAAGTTGTATTCCATAAGTAGATTAGGTCAAAAGATATCCTTTAGGAATCAACTTTATAGAATAAGGAAGTCAACGGATGAAGACATGGCCACTTATCTTATGAAGATTTCACAAATAAGGGACTAGTTGCAAGGGCTTGGGGAAGTCATTTCAGATTCATAAGTCATTTCTGATTCATAAATGACTACTTGTGTGTCAAATGCTTTGCCACCTGATTGGAGAAAATTTGCAACTAGTGTCTACTCAAGAAAAGATATTACTCCCTTTCATGAACTATTGGCTCAATGTATCTTGGAAGAAACTAGGATAAAGGTAAAGGATGGCACTGATTCAAATGAAAAGTCTCAAGCTTTTGTTGTAAAGACCAAGAAGAAGAAGAAAGGGAAGCTTGGAAAGTGATCCAGGTGGATATTTGATCCGGATTTAAACAGGAACACAACAAATTACAGAGATAACCATATACACAAATATGCAGCGGAAATAATACTTCATTTCATTAATGGAAAATACTGAAATATGATTACAATCAGAAATGGCAATAAACTAGCTAGGGCGATGGTAGCTTATCTCTGAGAAGAGATGTGATGGCTACATGCCTCTGAACTGTGTTACAATGAGGCTCGAAGGCCTATTTATTGTTGAGAAACAATGAAAAAACCTTAACATTCCAAAACCTAACCCTAGGAGATGAAACGCCAAACTGTGGGCCCCGTTTGGGGGTAAGTTGGTACATCAACTTCCCGGGGTCGTAACTTTAGCATATGATCTCCGTTTGACGTGTACAATAGCTCATTAGAAAAATCTATTCGAGTACTATCATTGTTGGAACGACACTTGTGTTGCCCCCGGATTCCCAAAAAACGTCGTTTAGGGCCTCAAAACGGCTCCGGAAGTTCAGGACCCGAAAAACTGCTAAAAATAGTAAGTTGTGCTACAATTAAGGAAACTGAAAATGCTGAGAGAAACAATGATGGGGTCCAGATGGACTTGCTTGGCAGGTGGCCACCAATATCCACCTAGATCAAGGAGGCTTACACGATGACAAGCTCTATTGAAGGAAAGTTTGTGACTCTGCAAGTGACTCAGCAAAATCTTTAGGCCGACAGTTCAAGGCCAGTGACCGAGTAGATGATCGAAGACGCAAAGTAGGCGGCTGCACAATGCACAGCTGAGGTTGCAGTCATACGAGTTGAACTGGAAGGTCTTTGTGCAAAGATCTCCACACCTACTGAGTGACTTGAGTGCAAGTCACGATGTTTGTGTTGGGGTCCTATTGGGAACGAGATCCCCCAAGGACAGCTTTGGGGCTAAAAGCCCATGTTTTGGGTCAAATTTTGTAATAAAATTGTAAAGTCTCCGCAATTTTTGGTCGCAGAGCGCGAAGGTGTCAAGTTTCATAAAGGATTGTTTGCCCTTAGTTTTGAAAAGTAAATTCGACTGTAAACTATATACCCATGGTCCGTGGACCATGGATTGCATAAAAAGAGCTAAGCTATAAATAGTTTTAGAGTCATGGTATGAAGTAAGATAGTCATAGCTCTGAAGTAAGAAGTCTAAGTTCAGGTCGTAGCGTAGGTAGAGGTTCTGTAGCTGAGTGCATGGAGGCCTAGGGTGGAAGTCCGCAACTGAGTGCACGGACCCCTACAACTATGTGCGCAGGGTGGATAGAGTCTGTAATCACTTGAAGATATCAATAAAGAGAATTATTCTGCAAATTCTTTATCTTTGTTCCAATTAATGCATCTTGTTGTATTGTGTATGAATTCCATTTATAATGCTTATATGATGCGCTAATGTATGTAATTACATTGATTAAGTGAATGTAAGTAAGAACATATGTTTACACAGTGCTAACTATGATTGCTTAATAAGATAACTAAGATACTTAGACTTGTTTTGGAATCTGTATATAAGGCAGTGCAAAAGTACCTAAACCGCGGGCTAGGACTGCGCGAAGGTCAATCGTACCTTTTCGTGGAGGTACTGAAGGGCAGACTAGAGGGCTAATCTGGCAGTCCCTAGAACTAAGTGACCTACGCGAAGGTAGGAATAGAAGGAATAAACCGACATCATGACCATCTCAAGGTGCGGAAACTTGGTTCTAGCATCCCCCCATACTGCTTCAGGTGAGACTTCGGTCTGCACTCTACGAGCTGATGTCGAAAGGGCTAGTGGTGTAGGGATTTATTTGTCTATCTAACGTTGAACCTGGGTCAGGCCCCAACAAGCCAACATAAATAATTGCACAATTTTTTGAGATGTATACATAATGTTAATCATCATGAAACAAGCTTGTGCATGCACTGAGCAAGTTTTGATTAATTTAGTTATTGAATCTAACATTTATATCTCTGGAAAGTGTTTCAAATGTAGATTTAACCACCTACCAACTAAGGTATGCTTAGCGGGGTTGAAAACTTGCCACAGGGCTTCAAATTTCCCATGTCTAGATTAAAACATGATTTTATGTGCTTTGTTTCCTTATAGCCAATTCTATAAAATTTCTCTCACTCGTCTTGGTATATTGCTTGACCTCACAAATCTATTTTCGGGGCATGGATTTCTTCTTTTCTCTTGTGGTAGTGGCTAGTTTATCTTCCATATGCTAAATCATAATTCTTAGAACATAACAATGATGAGGGGTCTTCCATTCTCTTTACATCCGGTATTCAAGAGAATCCAATGTGCTTTATTGAAAGGTTCCTACATTTATCGACAAACTTGAAAATGTGAATATGAAGACATATAGGAAAATCCCATAAAAACAATGAAACCTGGTTTCTTCATTTTAACTAATCATACATGTAAGGTTGTTCTAACCTATTACGTATACTACTAAATTCATTCATATCAATTGTACATTTATTAACAGAGAGTATGTTTGAGTTCTACTACATATATACAATGCCTTTCACTATTCTCAACGTCCCAATACATTTTCTTCCTAACTTTAATATAACATATAATTTACATTTGAGTGCACCTCATATCATTTTCACTAGGAAATTTCCAGAGCAGGATATGTTGCAAACAGATACTCAAAGCAAATAAAATTTCACTTGACATAGAAAGTGCACCCATATCATATTTCCTTATTTTTTAACCATGATTATTTAAAAAAAAAGGCTATACTTAGTATGCCAAATAATCTTTTTCCCTACAACTATTATATAAATTTGCAATTGAAACTTATATCAATATTAATGTGATTGATTTTATATATTTATTAAGTTAAAGCTCCAACAAAAAAGATAGAAATTCTTAGTATTGTTAGCCATATATCATAAAGATATTACCATAAACATACCCTCACAACACACAGACATAAATATACCCCAATTGGCTATGAAGGACATCTTCAATAGAATGAGCCAATAAGTTTTTTCTGGACTTATTTGAAAATTTTGATGCCTTCTGAATTCCTTTTTCTAGAATACTTTGCAAGTATATATTACCACTATTATGGTTTTTTATAGCATGTTCTTGACAAACTATACACACGTAACAGATTGGTTCTTTCTATTATTTGTACCTCAATTCTAGTGGGTAAATTCTAATGTGTATACTATTAATCTAGTGGGTAAATGTTGTTGGTATTCATTGTTTAAACTTCACCTGCTTGTAATATTATGATCAGTCTATAGCCAACATTTCACATTAACATGCACTCTTATGGATATATTACTTTTCTTGCGAAGATGTTCTAGTGTAGTCAATTATCGGTGTATCTAGCTGACTTGTGTGAAATTAATCTACGAATTATATTATGATTCCCTATAGCTAACATCGTGCACCATACAAGGACAAAGAGCTTAAGCTCTTCAATCTGATAGTAAACTACATATTTATGATAAATAATACTCTTAACACAAGATAAAAGGTTTATATTATAGGTTGATGATGAACCAATCACGTTGGTATTGGATCATTGCTATTCCATAAGTGCAATACCCATGTTTGTATGATGCTTCCTTGTAACTCCAAGTCCATCACTCTTTGCGAAATTAGGCTCCATCATCCAGTTGGTCTTTGGGCTCACTTTTAACCAAAAAGAACATTCAAGAGAGGAATTTTGATTTGGATGGAAGGAAAGCACATAGTTATTTCCATACAGGTTATCAAAACTATCAAACCTAATCAATCTCTTCCAAACTATACCTCATTCCAAGGGAATATTGATCTTGATGGTTATGACTTGCATATCACATGGAAAATCAAGGTATTTTGGACCCTTTTTCTATTGGATGTTAAGATTTTCAGAGAGAGGTTTAATGTACGAGATAAAACTTATGGACATCCAACCTACAAAATTTAAAATATGGTAGAGGTATAATTTGACTTATTTTAGCCTGAGGTTTAGCTCAATTGGTTGAGTCCCAACCGTTAAAGCACATTTTCAGTTGAGAGGTCATAGGTTCAATTCTCTTGGCATTCTCAAGGTCATGTTTTGTGGTTGATTCGACACAAAGTGATCCTTTCAGGTGGATTTTCCCAGCAAAAAAATTTCTTAAATGTAGTTGTCACCAATCTTTGGAGTCAGTGAACCACATATAAAAAATAATTCAATTTATTTTAAAATCCTAACATTTTTTAAAACACTTTGTAAGGAATGCATTACAATGCCATGGTTTGTAGAGAGAAACTTGACATGTTGAAAATCAAGTATTTCTCTTTGTTGAAGAATCTAGGGCAAATGTAGTTAATGAGATTCTTCTTAGCATGATAGCTATTTGTGAGCTATTTAACTTTTTCTTATTAGCATATTCTTTAATATTAGAGTGTGTCTTTTTTAGTTCATCAAATAGCTACCAAAACAAAGAGACGAGAATAGAAGATGTTGGCTTTCTTCTGGGGCCAAAACCTCTCCCTCTTAGAGAGGAAAACCCGCACAAAATTCATCTTATAGAGACTCCAATTGACAAATACCAAGACTATGACCCTTGACCTGTAATGCCATTCCAAGACCAAGAAACCAATCCTCTTCTTTGTCACTATTGAGAGCATCATCATTGATGCACCATTGAGGCCATCACTACTGTATAACTGATATATTTATTCTTGTTGCACCATGATTACTTCTTCCTCGAGATCTTCATCACTACTACACCATGACTGCTCCTTCATCAAGATCTTCATTCAGAGGTATATATATATATATATATATATATGAATGATAGTTGTATAGAGGTATTCATCATGATCTTGATTCCATGTCTTCATTAATGCACTGAAATCTTCATTATGACCTTGTCTTCATTAGGATTATGACCGAGACCATGGTTGTCATAATGCTGAGATCTTGACTATGTTTAGCATGCTAAGAATTTAATACTTTTCAGATCGCAATTGTGTCAAGACAGTGAGTGTATCTTCTCCATTCAATATGTCAAGACAATGATTAGCATTGTGGTCTTTATCATCCCATCTATACCAAGAGAGTGATTGTATTCTTGCACAGAGATCATCATCATAGTTAGGCTGAGATTTTCACCATCAAGAACGATGAGACTATAATCTACTCACTGAAATTATCCACAAGATAGTGTCCTCCTGTAATGTGGATTAGAGCCATGTACCCATTCAAGAGAATCTGAGTTACTTATCTGAAATGTCTACACTCCTATACTTGTTTGAGATTACAGAGGATCTGAGATTCTATCCTATACTTTTGTGAAGATCACTAGGGTATATATAGTAGTTATGTCTCCATAATAAGCCCACATGATAGCGAATCATCGTGTCACTTTATTTGAGCTGACATGACTACTCTTTATATCATTTTGTTGGCTGACTTGTTCAAGAGGATTGTGCTTGTCTTGGAGGGATAATCTAGACACTAGGTTGACTCAAATAATTTTTCTCATGCTCAAGAAGATCTTCTTCATACATGACATTGACTCTTTGACATATTAATAAATCCTACGGCTCTTAATGGGTGCCACTAATAAATAAACTTCTTGCTCATGAAACCCAAGCAGCAAGGCATAATAATAAATTCATTTTCTTGTTTACGAAAATCATAATTACAATGTCATGAAGATCGAACCTAGTTACACTTTCTTCAACACTCTTAACTAGGGAGCTATTCATAATGGTACTTGGTCATTTTCAATCTGATGAATTTCTCATAAGAAGAATTTGATTGGTAACCCATTTTTATAAAATCATAGTAACCAACATTGTTTCCACAGCAAGGCCTTGACTAGCAGCTCTATCCCTCATCATATCATAGCACAATGTTGGCAAGACTAATGGCTATAGACACCTTCATCATTGTCTCTGAAGGTACATACCCAACCAGGTGTTCATTGAGTATGACCTTCTAGGACTATTCTTATCTTGGGTTCCCAACCCTCAAATAATATTGGTCCTCTTGCCTACTCTTGTCTTGGATGCCCTACACATCCTCAAAGAGTATCGGATGCCAGATGATTACCCAATCCTCCATTATTTATTCCAAAGTTAAGAAAAGAATGTTGTGTCTATCTCTCCCTCTCAACTGGGGAAGATATGCCCAATCTCCCTCTGACAAGGAACTTGCTCAAGCTCCCTTTTAATCAGGAACTTGTCAGAGCTCCCTCTTAGCTAGGGACTCTTCTATTCATCAGCAACTTCTTCTTCATGGGTCCTTCAACTTCTTGATCAACTTCTCTCCTTGATGTCATGAAATTTAGTTGAGCTTCTTCCTTGTAGGGAAACAACCATCGATTACTTTCCTCCTTAGTTCGTCATGTCATTCCTTTCTTCATGGAAAGTGGCCTTCTTCATATCTAGAACCTTCATCATATGACTACTTCTTTCTCATCATGCTTCTTCCATCCAGCACATGAATTCTAGTTTTACTTGTATTTACAACTTGTGTTCAAGTAGCCCTGCATGAAATTATCCAGATATTATTCAAGAAACCAAAACATAATATTAAATCAAATCATACCTTACAAGATGGCTCTTCATCATGACATCTTTCTTTAGGTTTCAGCATCTTGCATAGATGTTAACACATCTCCCAAAGATATACATTGTCAAGGGTCTTCATCTTTTCCATCAGAGTCTTTATATTTTTTCCAGGAGATTTCCTAGTCATGTCTTCTTGGTCTTTTGGATGTTGATCATCTTCATCAAGGTTGCATATCTCATGATATCTTCCTTCCTCACACATTCCATTCCCATGAGATTTCAATCAGATTTTCTTAATTACATTCAACCACATTATACTTCATATTATATTGATTTCATTTATGCTTTCCTGCATCCTTTCAAAGGAGATTCTTTTTCTCTTGATCATGCTTCTTAAGATAGAAGTAATGATCCAAGTTACATGCAACCATATAACATGACATTATAATATTAAACACATGCATACATACCTTCTTTTACCTCTAGGTCATCTAGGCTTCTTTCAGCAGATTCCTTGATTGAAGTGTCTTCAACTGCTTGATTTGCTTCTTCTCTTAAGTCACCATAGCATCATCCATGAACTCCACAAGTTGGAGTTCTTGATGAAACACTTGCTTCCTCTCTAGATTAGTGAACCCTTCGATGAAAATTCCATTATAGAATATTGAGGATCTTGTATATCCTCATCTGGTAGATGCTTCCTTTTTGTATTGATGTATGATGAGCCTTGTCCTAGATGAATTATTCCTTTCCTGTAATGTCCACTGAGGTTCCCAAGAGTTATATTCTTCATGTTTGACTGTAATAGATTTTGTCTTCCATGATTCCCATGGTGATGTAATGAGTTCTTGTTTCTAATGATTCCATGATTCCACAATGCATCTTATTATATTGGTCATATCTATAACACAAGATTTAAGAGCCTATGATAGGACCCTTTTGTGATGGATACCACCTTACTCATAGTAGAGATCTATTACTCCCTCTTTCCTTGGACCTTTTCTTCATCTTCCTCCATGTTTCTGGTGATATGAGCTTCTTTCCATATTCTTTCCATAACATTGAATCTTATACTATTATGTCTTGTTTGAGGACAAAACTTTCCTTTCCTTTCTGCAGATGATTGTGCCTTCAACACCTTTACCTTCTATCTAACATAGATACCACAAGTTGTCGAATGAGGTAACCTTCTTTGTTCATGGATATTTTTTACCTTAATGATTATCTTCGTATCATCTTTCCTAGATCTCTCAATTGAGATCTCATGAAGATATTCTTTCTTTCTTTGATACCTTCAATCAGGTCTAAGTGATATGACCTTCTTTACTTTATTTTAGAGAGTATATCTTCTAGTCTTTCATATATCTCTTTTTATGTCTCCTTTCTTGCTACATAGAGATGACAGGACCTTGAGAGTTTCCTCACATGAATTAAAAGGATATATTTTTCTTTGGTATGTTCATTGACTTCTCTTATCTATGAGGATTATGACAGTCCTCCTTATTCTATGCAAGGAATTTTTATGGCCCATCAACCTGTAGATATCCTTACAATCATGAAGTCATTTTACCAAATTGATTAATGAAAAATACTTAAATGATTTGTGAAGACAAAATATTCACTTGATCATGTTGATGATGGTTGAAGAAGATGTATGAGGGATTCTTCTTAGATGATCTTCTTTAAAATTAGAAAGCCTTTCCTTAATAGAAAAGTTTGCTCCTTTTGATAAGGATGATTTGATGCTTCCTCAGATAATCTTCTTCTAAGGCAAGGAGATGGTCCTTTGAAGATGTCAATGCCTTATTTCCTTCAATATATTTTGCCTTCTGTTGTAGTGTAGATCGGGACTACTTCTAGGGTTCCAACCTTTTTCAATATGATAAGATGTTGATTTTGAGGTCCTTTGAGATTCATTGCTTTGTAGACATCTTGATGAGAGTCTTGGTGGCCTTTTGATGATGACTGTGGAGATAAAATATCTTGTTGTTGTAGATTGTCTCCTTGATTACATAGACAAAAACCCTTGCTGATGTAGACTATTGTTCTAGATTGATCCTTCAATTTTTATAAAGCCCTTTAACTTGCTTTTATACCCTTCTTGAAGTTGATCCTTGAATGTCTCTTTTTGTTTCCCTTCCTTTGACTTCAACACCTTAGCTTTGATACCATGTTGAAGAATCTAGGGAAAATGTATTTAGTGAGATTCTTCTTAGCATGATAACTATTTGTGAGGTATTTAACTTTTTCTTATTAGAATATTATTTAATATTAGAGAGTGTCTTATTTATTTCATCAAATAGCTACCAAAACAAAGAGAAAGAACACAAAATGTTTTCTTTCTGTCAGGGCCAAAATCTCTCCCTCTAGGAGAGGAAAACCCACACAAAATTCTTGTTATAGAAATTCCAATTGATGAATACGAAGACACTAATCCTTAACCTGTTATGCCACTCCAAGACCAAGACACCATTCCTCTTCTTTGTCACTGCTGAGATCATCATCATTGCTGCACCATTGAGGCCGTCACTACCACACCACTGAAATATTTATTCTTGTTGCACCATGACTGCTTCTTCCTCAATATCTTCATCACTACTACACCATGATTGCTCCTTCATTGAGATATTCACTCAGAGGTATATATATATATATATATATGATAGATGTAATAAGGTCTTCATCATGATCTTGATTCCATGCCTTCATTAATTTACTAAAATCTTCATTATGACCTTGTCTCCATTAAGATTATGACCGAGACCATGGTTGTCGTAATGCTGAGATATTGACTACATTTAGTATGTTGAGAATGTATTACTTGTGAGATCACAATTGTTCCGAGATAGTGAGTGTATCTTCTCCATCCAATATGTTGAGATAGTGATTAGCATTTTGGTATTTTTCATCCCATCTATATCAAGACAGTGATTGTATTCTTGCACCGAGATCAACATCATAGTTAGGCTGAGATTGTCACCACCGAGAAGGATGAGACTGTAATATACTTACTGAAATTATCCACAAGATAGTGTCCTCCTATAATGCAGATTAGATACCTATACCCATTCAAGAGAATCCATGTTACTTATCCGAAATGTCTACACTCTTGTACTTGTCCAAGATTATAGAGGATCTGAGATTTTATCCTATACTTTTGTGAAGATAAGTAGGGTATATATAGTAGTTATGTCTCCATAATAATCCAACATGACAGTGAATCATTGTGTCACTTTATTTGAGCCGACATGATTTCTCTTTATATCATTTTGTTGGCCAACTTGTTCAAGAGGATTGTGCTTATCTTGGAGGGCTGATCCAGACACTAGGTTGACTCAAATAATTTTTTATCATGCTTAGGAAGATCTTCTTTCATACATGACATTGACTCTTTGACATATTAATAAATCCTAAGGCTGTCAATTGGAGCCACTATGAAATAAACTTCTTTCTCATGAAACCCATGCAACAAGGCATAATAATAAATTCATTTTGTTGTTTACAAAAACAATAGTTACAATGTCATGAAGATCGAACCTAGTTACACTTTCTTCAACACTCTTTGCATATTATAGTATCACATGTGGGAATTATTTTTTATGATTCAATTTATTGTATAAATCCAAAAACATTTTTTTGTTAAACCCATTGCAAGGAATGGATTGCAATTCAATGGGTTGTGGAGAGAAAACCCAACTTGTTTAAAATTGAGGTATTTCTCTTTGCATATTATAGCATCACATTGGCCTTGTTGTTATTTGATTTGTAAGCCATATTGTTGAAGATCTATCAAACCCTAACTTATAACAAGTCACCAATCCATTTAATAGGCCTAAGGGTAGAGTACTTGAACCCCAGAAAAGAGTATCTTAGCCTTCTAGGCTCCACCACTACCTTATCCCAATCATAAACCTTGCTTCACCTTAAATCCTTCTTGTTGAATATCCTTTTAGTGATCAATATAGGGAAACCTCTCTTGTGGAACTCAATTCACCACCAAACAATTGGAGAAAGGCCACTAGCTTAGAGAACTGTGTTTATTGGAGAAGTTCAATGATACTTCTAGGGTTAGGGTTTCACCTTAAGGAGGAAATGAAGCTAGGGATTTTTATAATCCCTAAAGGTTAAAAGAAACATTTTTTGTGTAGCTCTTGTAATAAAAGAAAACTAATATTTTGAAAACCCTACGAATACTTGTTATACTTGTTGAAGAGGAGAGATAGATAAAGTTTGCACAATTGTGGGATGCAAGTGAAGGATTCAAAGAGAATGTAGAAGAGGAAACCCTATGAGTTGGTGGCTAATATTTTCTTGGTTTCAATGGCTACTATACTAACTTATACCGAAAAGCTTGAAATTATACCAACTTATAATAAGTTTTGAATATGTACATGTGCTTCATCTCACACATATAATAAAGTGATTCAGTTGTATAAATATTATGTGATTGCATATTTTATTTTCAACTTGTGCTATCTTCTTCATATGGTAATTTCCAAAACTTGTTACTTAGGTTGATTTGATAGAATATATGACTGAAATTGTTAAGAAAGTCAACACATGTTTTGAAGATAAGAGGGAAAATTTATTGTTGTGAATTTTGTTGTAATAAAGTGATTTAGATTGAAGTGAAGTGAAGTATTGATTATTGTTCGCAACTATAGTTATATATTTCAAATCAACACTAAGGTTGAAATATTCTAGGGATTAAATTTGAGAAAAATCTATTGTGAGGAGAAAATTTTGAATTTGCATTAAAAGGTGTATAGAAAAAATTCCTACGTGGTATTAGTATTTGAAATATATTTGTTTTTAACTTAGCTTATTATTTTTCTTGTTAAAATATTTGCTTCGCTTTGGGTCCATTATGGATAGTATATACTTTGATTATTGGTAATTTGTATTTTGGGTCATTAGAGAAATTTTGAGGTAAAAAAATGGGCCTCAAAACAATATTGAACAGCCAAAATCAACTTTATAAAAACCAATTGGATTCCAAATTATGATGTCAACCATGCGGGATGATTCACCATTTTTGGAGTAAAAAAAAGTAATAAAAATAAAAACTACTTTTTCAACTTGTTTGAGGCTCAATAAGGTTCCATGATAGTGTGTTGACCATGGATCTACTAGGAGGGTTGGAGGTATTGTCCACCGTTTATCCTCTAAAACCTGGAGTAATGGGAGGACTGTGTGAATAACACTCCACTAAACATGTGATGATGATTGTCAGATGCCTACTGGGAAATCAGGTCGATATAATCAAAGTTGTTATCCTTAAATATGAATGGTTAGAATAGCATAGTTGATGCCATAGCATACTCCAGTAGAGGATGGATAGGATGGGAGTGGAAGAGAATAGGAAGGATAAGATGATTCTAGAATAGTTTAAGAACCTAGTTGGGACAAGGCATAACTATTAAATTTGTAAACCTATTAAATATTCAAACAAAAATTCAATCTTAAGGTGCAATCCTTACACAATCATGCTAATCATTAAAGAAATTACTAATATCTGATATAAAACCTAACTTCAGGATGAATTTTTCTGAAGGGAGGAAGTAATGTAATGACCCATTTGGATTTTAAGAAACAACATATTAGTAAACATATGATATATGCATACATCGCATGTCTTACGCTAGTATACTTATTAAATAATTAAGAAAGATGTTTAAACAGAGGATAAAAGGTTTGCGTACATAAAATAATTAAGAAATGAGATAATACCTAAAATTTGACACTTAGAATATGCATAATAAATATTTCATAAGTATAAGATTAATGAATAAAATCAATATTCTCCACCATAGTATTAAAGTTATAAATTATAAATAATATATATAAATGCTATTTTAGTCAAATATTATAATTTAAAGTTTATAAAGTTAATTTAAATAATAAACATTACAAACCTATTAAAATAAATATCCCTATAATTAAAATTAAAGGTAAAAATCAAACACATGTATATCTAAGGTTCTATCATATTCAGAGCTCACCTTCCAACATGTAACATGATGACTCCCAAATCTGGTTTGTTAAGAACAGTGGAAGAAGGGGGTGACCGCCTGGAAAATACTTACTATTTATGCAAGTATGAGGAGAACTGGAGCAGGAGGAGGGAAAACTGGAGACTGAAAGTCTAAACTAAAGATTGAAATTCGAATATGGAGGAGTGGAATTCAAAACTGGAGAATTGAGAAATTATTATTGAAGCTTTTGGGCACAGGGGACAAATTACTTCAAGTTGGAAGTATTTTGGAGCTGGGTACACATATTGTGTCTAGTTTGGCTGGGAGGTTTTGGTCATTTGGTAACCAGAGCAGAATTGGAGCGAGGACAACCCAAAATCTGGGATTGATAGAAAACTCAGAGGAAAACATGTATTTATAGTGAACTGATAAGTTTTGTTCTTAAATTTCATTATATGCAATGTTCAAAGTAAATTTCTAAGTTTTTTAATTAAGAACCCTTACATCTCCCTACGATTTTACTCAAATTTCAAGGGGGAGAACGTTTTGGATGTAGAATTTAATTCCTCATCAAAGGAGTACCCATATTGTATATTTTCTATGGACCATGCTACATGAAAATTTAGAAATACATGAAAAGTGTGATTGTAACAATGCTTTTTGATGCATTTCTCATTTTTCGTGTAGCAGGGTCCATCGAAAGAATGAAACATGGGTACTCCTTGGATGAGGAATTAAATTTCAGGAGTCTGAAAAGATCTTAAAGAGGACTCCACTTTGAGGAACGAGTGGTGTCTAGGATAGAAACTGGTTCCGGTGATGTTGGAACTTCTCAAAACATGTTGATTTATGTGAAAAGGCTGGCTAATAAGACCACTCATTGCAACTGTTCTTCAAAAAGGGTAAAACAACCAAGTGAAAGTGTATGATCGGCCAAGTAGATAGTGACGATGGAAGGAGAAAAACCAGGGCTCATCTGATGGAAGAGGCTAATAGAATGGAAATCATGAGGGTTAAAATGGAAATGGATTTATTTTTACCCAAGATTGAACCATAGGGAACTATGCTTGGATTAAGTTTCATGTTTACACAATCTTGAAACGAAAAACTATGCTTGGATTTAGTTTCATGTTTACACAAGCTTGAAATGAAAAACTATGCTTGGATTCAGTTTCATTTTTACACAAGCTTGAAACGAAAAACTATGGTTGGATTCAATTTCATGTTTACACAAGCTTGAAATTAAAAACTATGCTTGGATTCAGTTTCATGTTTACACAAGCTTGTAATGAAAAACTATGCTTGGATTCAGTTTACATGCCCCCAGCATGATAACTCAATTCTAGCTGCATGCCCCCCAAGCTTCATTACATTCACCTAAATATACTACTCGTGGCTATCAAGTGGATGGAATGAAGGTTCATTTACAAGATCAAAGGAAAGACTCGACTGGGATTTTACGAGATCTAATCAAGACTCGAATTGGAACTTTTCTCCAAGGGACCTTGTTTCATTTTTTAATGAGATTGACACAAGACAAGGAACTGTGCTCGAATTCCTTGTTTCATTTTTTAATGAGCTTGACACAAGAAAAGGAACTATGCTCATACCATTTGTTTCATTATTTAAATAGGTTGACACAAAACCAAGAACTATCCTCACATTCCTTGTTTCATTTTTTAACAAGGTCGACACAAGACCAGGAATTATCCTCATATTCCTTGTTTCATTTTTTAACGAGGTTGACACAAGATAAGGAACTATCCTCATAGCCTTTGTTTATTTTTTTAACGAGGTTGACACAAGACCATGAACTATCCTCATATTCCTTGATCATGACCCATAAGAGGTCATGACTTCCAAGAGGTTCTCATCAGATGGGAGAACAATCAGATCTAGTTCCAATGCCCCTAGTACATAATGCACAACATCACGGAATTGATCGCACGTTGATGTAGGCATGGAATGGGTTGCCATGTAATTGACTAGTGGCTGGGAAGATACCATTGGGACAAAAGGACCATTTAGGGAAGATGGTTGACTGGAATCCATATTTGGACTGGGAATTGAAAGTGGGTCAATAGTGACAATTATGCCTTCATGCAGGAAACACATCACTCGAAAGAGTGTTGAAACAATGGCTCCCATGTCATAAATATAGTCGGGCCCAAGAAGTAAATTGTAATCTAAAGGGCCTGGGACTACCATCACATTCAGATAAATAATTTTTTCTCCCAAAGTAATAGGCAACTGAGGAAGGATCCCTAATGGTTAACTGGTTCCTCTGTTAAAAAAAAGCCAACAGATTCTGGGTAACAAGCATAAGTGGCATCGAATCAAGCGCTTTCCAAGCAGTGTAGGAAAGGATACTCACAAATGCACCTTCATCTATAATAGTGCTAGGTACAATCATATTACAAACCTGTACTATGATCTAGAAAGGCACATAAGAAGGAAGACGACATCCTGCCAATCGATTCCAATCAAAGGAAGTGACCAGACTACTTGGAGGGGGTTCCATAAAAACGGGAGAATTAACCCCTTGATTTACAAGAGCGGGAGGATTTTCCTCATGTCTTAATGGAACAGGAGGATTTCCCCCAATCTCATTAGAATCTAAAGAAACAAAAATAACCTGAGTGGTATCATATTCACTCTCTTCGGGAAAGGTACGATTAACTGAAGGTGAAATTGGGTCAATTGCTTCCTCGACCTGTGATTGGTCAGGTATAGACTCATGGGATTCACATGCAGATAGAGTGGGTTTGACCGATGGTTGATTTGGGTCAGTCACTTAATCAACTAGTGAAGGATTAAGGGAGAGTCTCCTGTAACCATATGGAAGTCGTTGCGGAGAAGCTCAATGGTTATCCAACACTTTTTTTGCTTCATCCAGATAGGGACAAAGGTGAATGGGGTGACTCTTTTCACATAACCTACAGGGAAACTTAACTTTATCCTTCTTTCCATGAACTTTACTACCACTAGTTGATGGTGTGCCACCAGCATGATCTCCAGAAGTTGATGAAATAGGATGAAGTGAATGAGAAGACCATTCTTCTAAGATATGAGGAATATTGGGAAAATTTCGAAGAATATGGTCTCCCGTACAAAGTTTGCATGGATATCAAACTTTGTGAGGCTTATCAGACGATTTCTCATCAGAAGTTACATTCAAAGCCATGGTTGCTTGGTTGCCCCCCTACTAAATTTTATTCTTGTTCTTGTTCTTCCCTTTCTTCTTCTTCTTAGCCACCTGGTTACTAGTGTTAATACTTTAACCAGATGAAGAGGAAGAAGGGGAGGGAAAAAAACCGAGGAAGAAGGCAAGGGGTCAACTTTAGGATCAACTGGAGGTTGATTTTGTCTAGTTGGAGGAGTACTCAATTGCAGAGAAATCACGACATTTTGAACCAAGGAGGTTGAAAACAACCATACTTTCAAGCCAATGGTAAATCCTAGAAGGAACAATGTAGCCATATAAGGAGTACCCATATTTCTGAAAGTAGGAAAAATACTAGGATTCCCATCAAAAGGAACTCCTTGATCGGTGGACTCCAAAGTTATTTCCATATGTCTCAACCTAAGATAAACTAAGGAGTGTGAATGGAGGATGTTATCCGTGGTCAATTAATTTTATTTTAATCAAAATAACATAACAAAACAAAACAGGTATAATCTAGGCAAAACGATTGCCAAGCAACTATAAACTGCAATATATTGCCTCATTAAACCAAAGACTTAGCATACGTGAAGGCAATCTCCCTAAATGTTGTGTTTGGTGTATCAGAGTGTACAAGGAGGCTGACTTGGTTACATAAGGATGGATAGCAACATAATGTATTCCTCCCATATATACCCTAAAGTACGTGGAGGCCCAATCCATGTTAGTGTTGTCTAATGCAAAACCGCACAGTGAGATCATTCCTTTATACTTTATGTACTGTAACACTACCCTATATACACGAAGGTACATGGACAAGCTATGATATACTTATGTACGTGGAATGAGGTATCACACTCAGAATGTATCACAAACAAGTTAGCGATAGCTACTATGTTTTACGACGATGGAATACGTCTCTAGCCTAGAACCTCTAAATGTTTTGCGTTAGGTGACAATGCTCCATTAGGTTAATTAAGATTAATTTTAAGTTGATCTTGATTAAGAGTTTGTCTTTCAAGTTCACCATGTGATGTCTTTGAAATTCCTAGAATGCAACTAATATGATAAGCATTATTTTCATTCAATTTGAACAATGAAAACCTTAGCTAGTAAGGGATAGAGCAATCAGATCTTTGACAAAGAGCAAAGAGCACATCTAATGCAATTTCCCTAAACTATTCCTATGAGCACACACAAAATTTTTCAATGCACAATGCAAGTTTTTATTTTCAATTCCCTTAATTTTGAAATGAACAAAAGGAAACTAATGCACAAACAATCAATCAATCTTTTTGCAAGAACGAAGACTTTACGACAATTCCTTTTCGAAAGAAATGAAGACTTTTATGACAGTTTTTTTTAGCAAAGATTAATCGACTATAAACTAATTTTGACAATGAATTGATAGTGATAAAGAAATCATTTAAGAAACACTAAACAATCAAGGCCAAAGTAGGGCTAGAAAAGGAAACACATATTGATTTCAGAAGTACAACAATCATTGATCTTTTAGCAAGCAAAAACAGAAGGAAATTTGGGAAAAATCAAGTTAAAGGTGGGATTTTTGACCTAAGGAGGATCAGGGCAGCCCTGAATGGGAGACAGTTTACTTCAGAGCATTGTCCTCAAGCCAAGGGTGCTCTGCAGTACTATGTGTCTTGACCAAGCCTGCACTGGTACCAAAGAGGCTATCCTAGGGGCTTTCAAGCACAATTTTTACCAAAAACACTTCAAAAAGGCTGAAACAAGATCAATGGAAGAAAGTAAAGTCTACTAGGGTGTAGTAGGATGAAGGTAAACTACCTGGAACGATGATCGCTCCCCAGCGGAGTCGCCAATTTGTTATGTGGAATTTTGCATCTACAGATAAACACAATTTCCCTAGGTGGGTAGCTACACCTAGAACAACAAAATTAAAGCGCTTAACCTTTTTCTATAGAAGATAAATAAGACAAGGGACCTACTTGTTATCTTTCGCTTTCCCTTTGTCTCCTTTGTATGGTTCTCGTCGCTCCTTCTCAAACTTAATCCACTTGGCAAGTACCTGCAATCATAAACAAAGGACAAAAATCAATCAAAGCAAGAGATCTATCTACTATAAGAAAATGGAATCGAAATCATTTACAAATATAATAATCATACATAAAGAAAATAATATGGGAAAAGGTCTAACAACTTTATTAAGTAGAAGAAGAGTTACAACCATGACGTCCAATCCAATGTCACTCCTCTAGCTTGGGTTCCAACCAACATCAAATCAAAAATACAAAACTCTGGTAGCATAACAATACTTGCTTACAATCTCAACCTCACACCAACAGTATCTCCTTACAAATTCTCAAATTCCAGCCCCTGATCACTTAGACGAGTGCTGAATTTATAGGAAAATGGAGGAGGTTTGGTCATAGATGAGGGTATTGAATGGCCTTCCAAACTTACAGTTAGTTTCCATGGAGGAAGGGATGATAGGATACGAGGTTATTTAACTCATTCCCTATCCAATTTCAAGCTCATAGGAGATGATAAGTGTGGGAATCTTCTAGAAGGCTCCAGAAGATAAGAATATTCCCAGAACCCTATTAGGATTTCGCTCAATCTTGCCCAGTGCAGGTCAAAGTGGGCCTAAGTGCTCTGAACTGCACCCTGACATGGGCCTACCTAGATTGAAGCGCACTTACCCCTGACCAAGGCTATGTTGGTCCCTCAAGGAGGCATTTCTGTAGGGATTCAAGCCAGGAAACTCTCAGGGAAGTAAGCATTCAAACTGATGACTTGTCTAGGGCATGTAGAAATTAGATTAGGGTTTGATGAGCCCTAATAGTACTGGTCTGAATGTTGGGAGTGATGTGCCCAAATGGATTTGTAACAATATATATAGAGGAAAAAATGACATAATATATTGAACATATAATAAGGGGTAAAGGGTTTTTATATTGGTAGGCATAAAAATAGAGCTCAAAGTTAATGAAAAAATATAAATTGGTATAAAAAAAATTTAATGAAAAAATGGATACCTACAATATCTAGTGAAAGTAGGGGTTTTTTAAATTGGGAAGATGTAGTAGGTTTGTATTAGTAGGGGGTTAAATAATATGATTTTTAGAGGTATTTTCCAATATGTAGTCAAATGAAGAGTATTGTTTAGTATGACATTAAATCACATGATATGTCATAGGTTCATTGAGTAAAGCCCATGTGCTTTTCCTCTACCATGTTCTTTCTCAATGGAGTTTTTGTAACAGCCCTAGTTAAAAACTCATGTAAAAATATATAAGGCCACGGCCGATGGGGCACATATTCCAAGCTGAATAGTGGGCAAGACATCCTAGTGAGTGTTCATTTTAGTTATTATGGCTAAATGAAATTGGAAAAGGCAATAGCTAAGGCTTTGGAAAGGAATGAGGCATTAATTGGCATTTTATTTATGAAAATTATGGAAATTAGGAGAAAAGGAAGGTGTAAGGTCATTGATTGCATGTGACGAGAAAAATGAAGAAAAATAATGGAAATTGAAGAAAATAGACGCCTCATTGATAAAAAGGCTTCTGAGGATCAGAGGGAAAGGCTTGGTCAGTGAAGGCTTGGTTACTTTAGTTTTGGTGGAGCTCTATTCTATTCTTTCTCTCATACACTTGAATACTTAGAGTTTTCTTGGAGAGTGTGGCATACTTGTAGTTTTGGATCAATAAGGCAAAGGAAGAGTAGGAAAGTGCAAGAGGACATTGGGATCAACATCTACAATGGATTTGGCTTGTAGGTACTGAGTTTCATGTATGTTTTCTTCACTAGTTTTTGCATGCATGGTTCATGCATGTGGTTTATTTTTTATGATCTGTCATTGGCATGGAGGATTTCCTAGATTAACAGTGGATTTTCCTAGACTTTCCATTTCCTACATAGCCATGATGTTGTGGGTTCATTTCTTTGTTTTTTCTGGTTGGTTATAATGTTTCCTTTAGCTTGGGTTGAGTTGTTAGTTATTGGAGCCTTGGTTGGGCAAACACTCTCGAAGCCTTGTAACGACTTGGGTTAAGTTATTAGTCCTAGAAGCCTTGGTTGGAAAAATTCTTTAGAAGCCCTATATCAGCTTGGGTTGAGTTACTAGTCCTGTAAGCCTTGGTTGGAAAAATACTCTGGAAGTCCTTAGTGGGTTGAGTTACTAGTCCTTGAATCCCTAGTTGGAGAAATGCTCTAGACACCTAGAAAAGTTGTGGGTTGAGTTACTAGTCCTGGAACCTTAGTTAGACAAATGCTCTGGAGCTCGGAAACAGTCGTGGGTTGAGTTACTAGTCCTGGAAGTTGAGTTGGAACAAATTATCTAGAGCCCTGGAAGGCTTGGGTAGAGACCAATCTGATAATGGTTTTGTGATGTCCGAATGTGAGGTAGAATCACCCTTTGATGGTTTGAGGTGGATGGCCTCTGGAAGCCCTAGATGGTTTTGGATTGATGTGTTATGTGAGATCCCACATTCATGTTTGGGATATGGCATGTGGGTGAATGGCTGAAGAGAGATTTGTCTCAGCCATTCTACAATCGGGTGGAACATGGAAGTCCCATCCTAGGTTGGTTTTGGCATCCTTATTATCTCATGAGTATTATATTGGTTTATATGTGGATTATATGGCTATTGTATCCTTGGTATTTCTATTGTTATTATGTTGGTTATGAATATGTATTATGACAGTGGCTATGTATGGCTCCCATCATGTTTTTACTTGTACGTGAATGAATAATGTATCTATGGCCTAATTGAGGAAACTGTGGCTAAAGTGATAAGGAAAAAAATGCATCATAGCGAATCTCAGATAAGTGTAAGACCCCCATGCTCAGATCTATTATTTGCACCTATAGATTACATATTTGTGATATGTTTGATGAAATTTCTATCATTTCTATTAGGGGTCCAGTCACGGTCTTATTCAAGTAATTACATTAGTACTGTTATCTTACTATTCTAAAGGTGTCATTCAATTCTGGGCAGTGACCTAGGCTCTGGGCCTGAAAATGTGGCTTAAATATTGGGGACGTTGGCACAGAACTGAGAAAAATAGTCCCTGGATGTTGGCTTCCAGGCCTGTGAGAGCGTTGAAAGGTCCATGGAAGCTAGCATGCCCATAGCATGAGAGCATCCAAAGGTCAAGTGGTCCAAAATGTAAGTGGGACCTAAGGGCTGGTTAGTAGAAAGGTTAGGTTGGTTCCTGAGGGTCCTAAGGTTGATGTTGAAGGTTTGTATGGTGTGTTTGTTGGAAATACTAAGAGGGGGATGAATGAGTATTTCTTTTTTTTGTTGTTCTTGTTGTATATATATATATATATTATATATATTATATATATCTATATATATATATATATATATATATATATATATATATATGGATGAAACACAGAAATAGATAGCTGGAATTAATGCTTTATTAACACAAAACAATGCAATGAAATAAATACAATATACAGATAACTAGTTGCAATTAGTTTCCAAGCTCCAACTTGGACTTCAATGAGGCTCCAACCTCCAGAGCACAAACTCTGTCTTGCAATAGTTCTACACTTAGGAGCACCAACTCCCAAGGATTTCAATCATGCTCAGTTCTGAGCTCCAACCTCTTGGGCTCCAACCCAAACCTGATATAAATTATTCTACTGCAGTTCTCTGCTCCCAAACCTGTTGAGCTTCTGCTTTTATGTATTTCATATGCCTCTGACTCCTTGTTTCTGCTTTCCACCACCTCTTTGGCTTCTTCCTTAGTCATTGTGGCTTCCTTTGCATTGGCTTTCCATTCCACTTCCTGGCTTTACGGTTATCGAGTGTTAAAACTGTAACACAGACCCATTTTTTCAATGATAACAGGCATCCACCAAGACTGTTTCATTTAATGGACATGCCACGTCCTATCGCAATTGCAATCAGCTTGATTCTAGCCTTTTGAGCTATCGTTCAAGATTCCTGAACCATCCAGAGCATCCCTTAGTGTATTTCTGCCTCCAAATTCCGTGCAAGCCAAATATTCAGTTACACAGGAAATACGAGTAAAACAGGGAAAAAATACTAAAAGGCGGACTTCAAAAATATTACACCCGAATCTATACTATATCGGGTCCATATTATAATCGCAATCGACGCTCAAAGCTTTCGGGGGTCCTTTATGTATCGAGACTATGGCATCGCCGATGGTCGATGGTCGATCCTCCACTAGACGCGATATTATACTAACCCAATCTACAATGTTGCATTGGGTCCGCATGTATATGTATTGCAATCGGGGGTTTCCCTTGGCAGAGGTCCGTTGCGACATTGCTAATCGCTATCAGTGACTGCATTAGGCCGCTTGACACATTGTAACTCCGCTCTTGAAGCGCTGATGCAATATACATCAGCAATCGCTAATCGCAAGGGTTCAAGCTCGACGTTAACGCAAACCACCCACATAGTGATGCGATATTATGTGTCGGACCCGATACAACTCAACACTCCTGTAATAAAGTTCCAAGTCTACTTTCCAAATCCGCTAAGTGTTTAGCGTGATTTCTCTCTGTAAAAGGCATTTGGCAATAAACAAATAAATACATAGGGGTGATGTTATATGAGTTCTACGGGCCCGATAGCGTAAATGCATACATACATACATACATACACACACACACACATATATATATATATGAGCTCTACTCCATATAATGTATTCCGCCTGCATATACACTATAATCCTCCCGATGGCTCCCGATAGTGTATTTTGTGGCATATATGGCCCCCGAACGCTATTTAAATGCATGCATATATATTATATATTATAATATTACAACACACACACTCGATATGCTCTCCGCTGCCTGTCTGCTATTGCTCTGTTTGCTCCTTGATGGCTATGTCTGCTCTTTTTGATGCAACAAACATACATACATACAACATATATCTATATATATTAATAATATATATAATAATAATATATAATATTAATAATATAATATAAGATATATATAATATATAATTATATATATATAGTTGATCCATATAATATTACGCCTGATATACACTATATCCCCCATGGTCCCGATAGGTATTCTGTGATAATGCCCTCGAACACTATTTAAAGCACATATATATATATATAATATATATATATAATAATATATATATATATACACACACACACACACTCTGATATGCTCTTCGTTGGCTCTATCTACTATGTGCTCTGTTTGCTCCTTTGGTGGCTCTGTCTGCTCCTCTTGTCTCCGTCTGCTCCTCTTGGCTCCTTCGATAGCTCTATTTGCTCCTCGAATATTTCCATATTGACATCAATGACAATCTGTGTCCAATAATCTCCCCCTTTGTTATTGATGGCAATATTCTTCTGCTCTCCCCCTTTGACATCAATGGAAAATGAATGCATACGGACTCCCCCTATTAAACTACATCTTTATGAATGAACTTGAGTGATAATAAAGAGATAACCCCCATCTTTTGATGCAGATGTTTGAATGCTTCTCGAGGAAGACGCTTTGTGAAAATGTCAACTATCTGCTCCTTAGTATTGATACATTCTAGGATGATGTTTTGTTCAACTACTTTTTCATGAAGGAAATGATACTTGATTGGTATGTGTTTAGTCCTTGAGTGAATCACTAGATTTTTGCTGAGACTGATAGCACTTTTGTTGTCACAATAGATGATAATCGGTTGATCTGTACTTATGTTGACATCTCTTAGAGCTTCCTTATCCATATTATTTGAGTACAACAGTCTGCTGCAACTATATACTCGGCTTCGGCTGTGGATAATGATATGGATGATTTTTTTTGTTGAGACAGGATACTAAACAGTCCCCTAGGAAGAGCACATTTCCACTAGTACTTTCCTGATCGTGTACACTTCCAGCCCAATCAGCGTCGGTGTATACAGTTACAGTCAGTGTTGAGCTCTTAGGGTACCAAAGACTGAAATCAAGAGTTCCTTTCAGATATTTGAGAATTCTTTTTACAGCTAATAAATGGGATTGTTTGGGAGCAGATTGAAATCTTCCCACCATTCCTACTACCTGCATTATTTCTGGTCTTGTAGCCGTTAAGTATGAAGGGCTCCAATTATTGACCTGTAATGAGTTGCATCTACTGGAGGGGAGTCATCATCTTTGCAGAATTTGCAGTTTGTGGTCATAGGTGTGCTCATGGGTGCACAATCCTCCATTCCATATCTTTTGAGCATGTCTTTTAGATATTTGGTTTGAGATATACACAATCCTGCTCTGGTTTGAGATACTTGAAGTCCAAGGAAGTGAGATAGCCTCCTATCATTGACATCTCAAACTCTTTTAACATGTTTTGAGAAAATTCATGGCTCATTTCATCATTATTGCTAGCAAAAGTCAAATCATTGACATAAACAAGTGTAACTAGTAACTTACCTTCATTTGTCTTTATGTATAGATTACTTCTAGCCACTCACTTTTTGAAGCCTTGTTGTTGTAGATAGTGATCCAATCTTGCATACCAAGCTCTAGGGGCTTGTTTGAACCCATATAAAGCCTTTTTCAACTTACAGACTGTCCTTTCCTTTTGTTAGATCAAACCCTTCTGGCTGCTCCATGTAGACTTCTTCCTTGAGTTACCCATTTAGAAATGTTGATTTTATGTCCATTTGATAGATTTTGAATCCTTTTGAGCAAGCAAATACCAATAACATCCTAATAGCTTCCGTTCGAGCTATTGGTGCAAATGTCTCTTCAAAGTCAATTCCTTCAATTTGTGAATAGCCTTTGCAGACAAGCCTTGCCTTGTTTCTGATAACCTATCCTTCTTCATTCATTTTATCTTTGAACACCCATTTGGTTCCTATTACATTTTCTTCCTTTGGACAAGGTACCAACTCCCATGTCTCGTTCTTCTCAATTTGGGACATTTCTTCTTCCATGGCTTTTACCCAATGAGGATCCCTACTTGCTTGTGAAAATGTTTTTGGTTCTTTCATGGATAGAAGAGCAATAACATTCTCTTTGGTGTAATTATCTTCCTTCTTCGGGTTTGCATCCATTCATCTCTATTGCCAATAATCTGCTCTTCTGGATGATATTTCTGGAGAAACTTCATCTTTGAAGGGGTGTGAGGTGGTTCTTTTTCCTCTTCTTCTTCTTCCTGGTCTATTTCTTCTTCTTTAGGTTCTTCTTCTTCAATGAGAAGATCATCTTCATGTTCTTCAATTTATTTTTATGGAAGGTCTTCATCAATCTTTACATCAATGCTTTCCACTATTTTATTTAGTCGAAAATTGTAGCACTTCTAGGCTTTGCTCCATGTAGAGTATCCAAGGAATATCCCTTCATCAACCCAAGAATCAAACTTTCTTGGTGAGCCATCGTTGATTTTTATGAAGCACTTGCTTCCAAAGATCTTGAATTACTTTAGTAAAGCAGGTCTTCCTTTCCATAATTCATAAGGATTTTTTTCACAATTTGGTCTTAATTGAGTCCGATTTAGGGTATAGACAGTTATCCTGACTGCTTCTCTCCAGAATTTTAGTTGCAAATATGCTGCTAATAACATTGTTCTTGCCATTTCTTGAACTGTCCTATTTCTTCTTTCAACTACCCCATTTTTCTAGGGTGTTCTGGAAGTAGAGAATTCCCTTTTCATTCCATGAATATTACAAAATTCATTAAACTCTTTTGATGTGAATTCTCCCCCTCTGTCTGTTCTGAGGCACTTAATTTTTTAGTCTTTTTCATTTTCTACAAGAGCTTTTAGATTCTTAAAACACTCAAAAGTTTCATATTTATATTTTATAAAATATATCCACATCATTCTAGTATATTCATCAAAAAATAACACAAATTACCTTTCTCCTTGGAGTGCCTGATTTCTAGTTGGTCCACATAAATCAGCATGGATGATCTCCAAGGGCTTTGATGTAGAGAGCTCCTTTGTCTTGTGGCTAGTTTTGGTTTGCTTTCCATGTTGACATGGACCACATACTCCTTGATTTGGTTTGAATAGGCTTGGGATGTCTCGTACAGCTCTAATCTTGCTGATATTGATCAGATTTTCAAAGCTTGTATGTTCAAGTCACTTGTTCCAAAGCCAACTCTCATCTATCTGACTTAGGTAGCATTTGT
The DNA here is from genome assembly GCA_000404065.3 of Pinus taeda. Classification (NCBI taxonomy): domain Eukaryota; kingdom Viridiplantae; phylum Streptophyta; class Pinopsida; order Pinales; family Pinaceae; genus Pinus; species Pinus taeda. Next base: position 190,664 of record APFE031363754.1, read on the forward strand.
TTTCTTGAATCTTGTTCAGAATGTAAATGTTGTCTGGTGTTCTAACCCCTTTTGCCACAAGTTCCCCTGAGGAAGAGTTCATTATTTCACAGTCTTTGGTGCTGAAGACAACCTTATGTCCTTGATCATAGATTTGGCTAACACTTAGGAGGTTGTGTTTGAGCTCGTCTACTAGCAGAGCATCTTGAGCTTTTCCTTTCCCATTGATAAGAGTAACATTTCCTTTTCTCGTAATTCTGCCAGATCCATTTCCAAAGGATACATTTCCTTCCTTTTTCCTCAATGAGACAAACTTCCTTTTGTCCCCTGTCATGTGTCTGGAGCACCCACTATCCACAAACCAATGGTTTTCATTATTTTCAGCATATAGAGCCAGGCCGCATTTATCCAAGTTGAGTTTCTCACTACTCGCTTTTCTTCCTTTGAGTGTGCAGTTTTGTTCAAAGTGTCCATTATTGTAGCATAATGAGCAAATCAGATCAAATTTGGTCAAGGGATCAAATGAGTTGAAGGTTTTAATTTTTCCTTACCTTTTGGAGGCATATGAATTGATTATTTGGTCCTTTAGCTTTGGTGTCTCACTTCTGCGAGCCATGTAGTGTCTAGCTTGATGACCAAAGTTTTTATAGTGAAAACAGTGTCCAAGAAAGATAGTTTTGTACCTATTGTAGCAGCCATGGTTTGAGTCGATTTCCTTCCTTGGAGTTACTCTCGCCTCATTCTTTGGATTTAACATAGGCCTTTGGTGGAATACTAGTTTGTATTTTCTATAGTATCCTTGATTCGACTCCACTTTCTTCTTTGGAGTAATTCTCTCATCATTCTTTGGATTTGGGATGCGCTTTTGATGACATATTTTTTCTTCTTTTGGATTGTTGGAAAGTGCATCAGCATAGCTTTTCACACTATTCTTAGTGCTTGAATATTCTCCTTTAAAGCCTATTCCAGACTTGTTGTGTTGAGGTTTTTGACTTTTTAGAATAGTCTCAAGTATTTGAGAGCTTTTCTAGCTATTTTTTACTTGCTCCAATTCCTTCCTCAGAGATACTATTTCGGCTTCACGTTCTTCGCAGTTCTCTTCTTTTTCTTTTAGCTTTGCTTCGAAGAGATCTTCTCTTCTTCTTATTTCCTCATTTTCTACCTTGAGAGAAATGATTTTATTCCACAATTTCTCATTTTATTCAATGGCACTTATTTACGCCGTAAGGCGTTTCCATTTGAAATGAATTAGCCTAGATGACGCCGTGTCTTAATGTTAACCGTCTATGTATGGTGTTAGACGATTAAACAAACTTTGATCGTTGATCAAAAAAATATGGATTTGTAGCGCTTCAGCTTCCTTCCATTTGAGAAGCAAAGGGAGCATGCCCTAAAGAGAAGTGGGCGATGCATGGAAGAGTTGTTGACCATTTTTCAATGCAGCAGTCAATACCTCCATATCTGTCTGCATTTGCGGTGGCAAATATTGTTTCTAAGGAGGTTAGTCCCAGGACTAGGATCTATTCTAAACCTGGTCATGTTCTGGATGCTGCAGAACGTGAGTTCCTGAACACAGGGGAGATAATAAAGCAGGGGGGAATGCTCTTTGGTGAATATGAATGGGAGAGATTCGATCTCCTTGTATTGCCCCCGAGTTTCCCATCTGGAGGAATGGAGAATCCCAAGCTGGTCTTCTTAGCTCCTACTGTCATTGCAGCGGATTTGAGTGGTGGGCATGTTCTGGCACATGAGCTCGCACATAGCTAGACCGGAAATCTCATCACCAATGCCACAAATAATGACTTTTGGCTAAATGAGGTGTTATTACATGCACAGCTAACTATATCTTACCACATGCTAAAGAAAATACGTTGTTGAAGATTTGAGTTTTGAGGGTTTAGGGTTTTATGTTTTGGGAAATGTGTTTTTGCAAAGTTTTACAACCTATGCAGAGCGAAGAATTGTGGAAGTTGTACAGGACGAGGAGCGTGGCTAAAGCCCTTGCTGAAATAACTAGAAGGTCAACTTTGTTCCTTTGGCATTTTTGTTCCCTTATCTTAGGAATCAGGTTGCACTTTTTAATTGTAGCCCCTCCACACACACAAATATATTTTGCTGCTCTTTAAGCAGACATACTCTGATCAATAAAAACCAATCACAAACAGAATCCCAGAGTGAAATGAGTTTTAGATTTGCTGACATGCATGTTTCAGCGTGGAAATCTTGGCTTCATATCGGGTTTCTGTTTCCGGTGTAGGTCATCATATTTTCAGAAGATACAAGAAGATGTACAGCGCTTTGCCACCCCAATTATGGAGATGAAGCATGCTATTGAGTGCTTTGAAACAAGAAATATGGACGAATTGTTGAAGTTTCATCGTTATGTTGAACTTCATCTTGAGGAGCTGACAGATGAAACCCAGGTGTAGCAGATTGAATGAATAGATAGTGTTGGTTTGAACAGTAAAGCAACATTTCAGAGTCTAAAGTGACAATTTAAGCTTTCAAGACTCTTTCTAAATTTCCCTGCATTGTGAATATTATTGACCATGTTTACTGATGCATAGGTTTTGGCGAAGTTTGAAGCTTTCCCAACCAAAAAGCTGGAAGTAATTCGGGCTACATCAACACTTCATTCCAAATTAAGTGCTATAGTCAATCATCTTAACACCTGGAAGGTTGCACCTCCATTGTCTTGGCAGCTTGATAAGGTCACGAGCTAGTTTGACAACGTAAATGAAGCAAATTTCAATTTTGCTATTTGTAAATCTTAGTATATTGTTACTACAGAGAAGCTGGTTAAAGAAACCAGAAAACTCAGGTTCCAACCCTAACAAGGCTTTATGTAGGCATCAAACTTAGGGAACATTATGCTTGAGGTCATGTGTTACTTGGATGGGATAAAGTGAATATTCCACTTTTCTTCAGGCCATTTCTCACCATTAAATCAAGTTAAATTCAACAATCAACAAACAAACTTTGATCGTTGATCAAAAAAATATGGATTTGTAGTGCTTCAGCTTCCTTCCATTTGAGAAGCAAAGGGAGCATGCCCTGAAGAGAAGTGGGCGATGCATGGAAGAGTTGTTGACCATTTTTCAATGCAGCAGTCAATACCTCCATATCTGTTTGCATTTGCGGTAGCAAATATTGTTTCTAAGGAGGTTAGTCCCAGGACTAGGATCTATTCTGTCCTATTCTGGATGTTGCAGAACGTGAGTTCCTGAACACAGGGGAGATAATAAAGCAGGGGGGAATGCTCTTTGGTGAATATGAATGGGAGAGATTCGATCTCCTTGTATTGCCCCCGAGTTTCCCATCTGGAGGAATGGAGAATCCCAGGCTGGTCTTCTTAGCTCCTACTGTCATTGCAGCGGATTTGAGTGGTGGGCATGTTCTGGCACATGAGCTCGCACATAGCTGGACCGGAAATCTCATCACCAATGCCACAAATAATGACTTTAGGCTAAATGAGGTGTTATTACATGCACAGCTAACTATATCTTACCACATGCTAAAGAAAATACGTTGTTGAAGATTTGAGTTTTGAGGGTTTAGGGTTTTACGTTTTGGGAAATGTGTTTTTGCAGGGTTTTACGACCTATGCAGAGCGAAGAATTGTGGAAGTTGTACAGGACGAGGAGCGTGGCTGAAGCCCTTGCTGAAATAACTAGAAGGTCAACTTTGTTCCTTTGGCATTTTTGTTCCCTTATCTTACGAATCAGGTTGCACTTTTTAATTGTACCCCCCTCCACACACACAAATATATTTTGCTGCTCTTTAAGCAGACATACTCTGATCAATAAAAACCAATCACAAACAGAATCCCAGAGTGAAATGAGTTTTAGATTTGCTGACATGCATGTTTCAGCGTGGAAATCTTGGCTTCATATCGGGTTTCTGTTTCTGGTGCAGGTCATCATATTTTCAGAAGATACAAGAAGATGTACAGCGCTTTGCCACCACAATTATGGAGATGAAGCATGCTATTGAGTGCTTTGAAACAAGAAATATGGATGAATTGTTAAAGTTTCATCGCTATGTTGAACTTCATCTTGAGGAGCTGACAGATGAAACCCAGGTGTAGCAGATTGAATGAATAGATAGTGCTGGTTTGAACAGTAAAGCAACATTTCAGAGTCTAAAGTGACAATTTAAGCTTTCAAGACTCTTTCTAAATTTTCCTGCATTGTGAATATTATTGACCATGTTTACTGATGCATAGGTTTTGGCAAAGTTTGAAGCTTTCCCAACCAAAAAGTTGGAAGTAATTCGGGCTACATCAACACTTCATTCAAAATTAAGTGCTATAGTCAATCATCTTAATACCTGGCAGGTTGCACCTCCATTGTCTCGGCAGCTTGATAAGGTCACGAGCTATTTTGACAAGGTAAATGAAGCAAATTTCATTTTTGCTATTTATAAATCTTAGTATATTGTTACTACAGAGAAGCTGGTTAAAGAAACCAGAAAACTCAGGTTCCAACCCTAACAAGGCTTTATGTAGGCATCAAATTTAGGGAACATTATGCTTGAGGTCATGTGTTACTTGGATGGGATAAAGTGAATATTCCACTTTTCTTCAGGCCATTTCTCACCATTAAATCACGTTAAATTCAACAATCAACAAACAAACTTTGATCGTTGATCAAAAAAATATGGATTTGTAGCGCTTCAGCTTCCTTCCATTTGAGAAGCAAAGGGAGCATGCCCTGAAGAGAAGTGGGCGATGCATGGAAGAGTTGTTGACCATTTTTCAATGCAGCAGTCAATACCTCCATTTCTGTTTGCATTTGCGGTGGTGAATATTGTTTCTAAGGAGGTTAGTCCCAGGACTAGGATCTATTCTGTCCTGTTCTGGATGTTGCAGAACGTGAGTTCCTGAACACAGGGGAGATAATAAAGCAGGGGGGAATGCTCTTTGGTGAATATGAATGGGAGAGATTCGATCTCCTTGTATTGCCCCTGAGTTTCCCATCTGGAGGAATGGAGAATCCCAGGCTGGTCTTCTTAGCTCCTACTGTCATTGCAGCGGATTTGAGTGGTGGGCATGTTCTGGCACATGAGCTCGCACATAGCTGGACCGGAAATCTCATCACCAATGCCACAAATAATGACTTTTGGCTAAATGAGGTGTTATTACATGCACGGCCAACTATATCTTACCACATGCTAAAGAAAATACGTTGTTGAAGATTTGAGTTTTGAGGGTTTAGGGTTTTACGTTTTGGGAAATGTGTTTTTGCAGGGTTTTACGACCTATGCAGAGCGAAGAATTGTGGAAGTTGTACAGGACGACGATTAAACAAACTTTGATCGTTGATCAAAAAAATATGGATTTGTAGCGCTTCAGCTTCCTTCCATTTGAGAAGCAAAGGGAGCATGCCCTAAAGAGAAGTGGGCGATGCATGGAAGAGTTGTTGACCATTTTTCAATGCAGCAGTCAATACCTCCATATCTGTTTGCATTTGCGGTGGCAAATATTGTTTCTAAGGAGGTTAGTCCCAGGACTAGGATCTATTCTAAACCTGGTCCTGTTCTGGATGCTGCAGAACGTGAGTTCCTGAACACAGGGGAGATAATAAAGCAGGGGGGAATGCTCTTTGGTGAATATGAATGGGAGAGATTCGATCTCCTTGTATTGCCCCCGAGTTTCCCATCTGGAGGAATGGAGAATCCCTGGCTGGTCTTCTTAGCTCCTACTGTCATTGCAGCGGATTTGAGTGGTGGGCATGTTCTGGCACATGAGCTCGCACATAGCTGGACCGGAAATCTCATCACCAATGCCGCAAATAATGACTTTTGGCTAAATGAGGTGTTATTACATGCATAGCTAACTATATCTTACCACATGCTAAAGAAAATACGTTGTTGAAGATTTGAGTTTTGAGGGTTTAGGGTTTTACGTTTTGGGAAATGTGTTTTTGCAGGGTTTTACGACCTATGCAGAGCGAAGAATTGTGGAAGTTGTACAGGACGAGGAGCGTGGTTGAAGCCCTTGCTGAAATAACTAGAAGGTTAACTTTGTTCCTTTGGCATTTTTGTTCCCTTATCTTAGGAATCAGGTTGCACTTTTTAATTGTACCCCCCTCCACACACACAAATATATTTTGTTGCTCTTTAAGCAGACATACTCTGATCAATAAAAACCAATCACAAACAGAATCCCAGAGTGAAATGAGTTTTAGATTTGCTGACATGCATGTTTCAGCGTGGAAATCTTGGCTTCATATCGGGTTTCTGTTTCCGGTGCAGGTCATCATATTTTCAGAAGATACAAGAAGATGTACAGCGCTTTGCCACCACAATTATGGAGATGAAGCATGCTATTGAGTGCTTTGAAACAAGAAATATGGATGAATTGTTGAAGTTTCATTGTTATGTTGAACTTCATCTTGAGGAGCTGACAGATGAAACCCAGGTGTAGCAGATTGAATGAATAGATAGTGCTGGTTTGAACAGTAAAGCAACATTTCAGAGTCTAAAGTGACAATTTAAGCTTTCAAGGCTCTTTCTAAATTTGCCTGCATTGTGAATATTATTGACCATGTTTACTGATGCATAGGTTTTGGCGAAGTTTGAAGCTTTCCCAACCAAAAAGCTGGAAGTAATTCGGGCTACATCAACACTTCATTCAAAATTAAGTGCTATAGTCAATCATCTTAATACCTGGCAGGTTGCACCTCCATTGTCTCGGCAGCTTGATAAGGTCACGAGCTATTTTGACAAGGTAAATGAAGCAAATTTCATTTTTGCTATTTGTAAATCTTAGTATATTGTTACTACAGAGAAGCTGGTTAAAGAAACCAGAAAACTCAGGTTCCAACCCTAACAAGGCTTTATGTAGGCATCAAACTTAGGGAACATTATGCTTGAGGTCATGTGTTACTTGGATGGGATAAAGTGAATATTCCACTTTTCTTCAGGCCATTTCTCACCATTAAATCAAGTTAAATTCAACAATCAACAGATCCATGACTTTTCATTTCTGCACTACAATCTGGTAAGTCAAAATATTACTAAATTGAAGTGAACTTTGCCTAATTGTAACGGAGCTTCAATGGTTGACGTTTCTTCTCGCTGTATAGCTTTGGCATTGGAGGTCAGTGAAGGATGTCTAATCTTGTTTATAAATCAGTTATTTATCTGACAATGTCAATTATAGTCCGTTAAGAAGCTTTCTGATTCAGTTTGAAAATTTTTACTAGGCCATAAATCTTGATATGTGGTGGTTTTGTACTTTTCTTTTTCCACAGGAGAGCAAGACAACCAAAGAAGAACCATGTAGAAGAGTTGGTGACATGAACGCTGAAAATGATGGCAATCGCTTGTGAAGATGCTTGCAGACGCTCTGGAGGACTTTTCAATTATCTTTCAGAGTTTACAATTTTGCTGGGGGTCATGATGAAAATGCAGAGGAATTGACTTGTGCGTTGGCCTGAGAAATGCAAACATACCCTCAACATTATTGGTCCCCTTGATCTTGTGATATGTAGATATTGAGGTCATCTGTAACCTCTTAAGTTTGAACTGCCATTACCTCTTTGGCTTTTGATTGGTTCAAGAATTATGTATAAAATTGCAACAATCTGTGACCTCTTATGTTTGAACTGCCATTAACTCTTTGGCTTTCGATTGGTTCAAGAGTTCCATATAAAACTGGAAAGGATCATAGATTAAATTGAGGATGGTGGAAGCCAGTTTCTTTATGTTTTATTGTAAGGGATTGTCAAAATGAGATGAGTATATTTCAGATTGATTGAGGGTTGAAAAACGTTTGCTTGCACTTCTGGTGTTATTTGCGTGAAAACATCATTCAACGCTAAATGGGCATTCATGCCTGGTTGTTCTGATTAGAGCGATATTCATATTTATTGTTATTCAGATATGGTGGCTACATAATGTATTGATAATTTCTGCCTTTTTAAGATATATATATATTATATATATATATATTATATATACTATATATTACATATACATATATCATATACAGTACTACATATTACATAGTACATAATCATAACATATACAATATACCATATACATATAATATACATTATTACCATATATATACATATACATATATATACATATACCATATACATATAATATAATATAATAATATATACTATACAAATATATACAATAATATACAATATACATATATATATATAATATATATAAATATTATATACATTTATACAATTATATATATATATATATTATATATATATAATATTATATAATAATAATACATATATATATAGTCTATATATATAGATATATTATATCTATATATATATATAATAGAGGTATATATATATAGTAGTATCCTATATAATAATTATAAAGATATATATAATATACCCCACCACCACAAACATTTAAATAAGCATGTCAAAGGCCTTCTAGTTACTGTGACAGCATATAAATAAGCCTATCAACGGCCTCCTTGGAAGTAAAACGCATCAATTTCTTAACTTATTCTATGCAGCATATGAATAAGCCTACCAAAGGCCTTCTTGAAAGTAAAACGCATCAATTTCTTAATTTACTCATTCTATGCAGCATATAAATAAGCCTGTCAAAGGCCTTATTGGGAGTAAAATGCTTCAATTTCTTAATTACGCTGTAATGCGTTTCCCTCTGAAATCAACTCCCCTCTCTGCTTACCTATCATCTTGTAAACCACACGATTATATGTTAGACAATTGCAACAATTTCAACCGTTGATTCAAAGGAATTTCATATGATAAAATCGAATCGACTCATCCATTAAGATGATGATTCTTATTCCCGAAGGCCTTACCGTTTTCTGAATTCCATATCTTTAAGAAATAATCAGCGGGTGGATTACCGTTAGGGTTTGTGAACGTTTCCACTGTACTGTTATTTAAGCTTTCAAGACTCTTTCTAAATTTGCCTGCATTGTGAATATTATTGACCATGTTTACTGATGGATAGGTTTTGGCGAAGTTTGAAGCTTTCTCAACCAAAAAGCTGGAAGTAATTTGGGCTACATCAACACTTCATTCAAAATTAAGTGCTATAGTCAATCATCTTAATACGTGGCAGGTTGCACCTCCATTGTCTTGGCAGCTTGATAAGGTCACGAGCTATTTTGACAAGGTAAACGAAGCAAATTTCATTTTTGCTATTTGTAAATCTTAATATATTATTACTACAAAGAAGCTGGTTAAAGAAACCAGAAAACTCAGGTTCCAACCCTAACAAGGCTTTATGTAGGCATCAAACTTAGGGAACATTATGCTTGAGGTCATGTGTTACTTGGATGGGATAAAGTGAATATTCCACTTTTCTTCAGGCCATTTCTCACCATTAAATCAAGTTAAATTCAAGAATCAACAGATCCATGACTTTGCATGTCTGCACTACAATCTGGTAAGTCAAAATATTACTAAATTGAAGTGAACTTTGCCTAATTGTAACAGAGCTATCAACCTGCATGAAGCAAAGTACCAATATTTCCCTTAGCTCATATTGACAGAATTCCTATTGAAGAATATTGACCACTGCTACATAGAATTTATCTATGTTTTGATTCTGGTGAAGCTCAGGGCTCAAACAAAACCCTATGCTTATTAAAACCCGTATTCTCCACTTGGGAGGTCTAGACTGAATGCATAAATGTGTAATGTTATCTTGTTACTATGAATGTTTGATTTCAGGAATTCTATACTTTCACTTTCTTACATCATTATTGTATATAATTGTCAAACTTAGTTGTCAAAACATTTATAGAGCTAAAATTTTATGCAGATCAAGGAGGTGGAGGCATTGGAGCGGATTAAGGATGAAGAGTCAAAACTCTTTGAGAGAAATAAGATCTTCTTTGATTTCAATGTACTTATTCGCATCAAGGAATCAATGGTTGACGTTTCTTCTCGCTGTATAGCTTTGGCATTGGAGGTCAGTGAAGGATGTCTAATCTTGTTTATAAATCAGTTATTTATCTGACAAGGTCAATTACAGTCCGTTAAGAAGCTTTCTGATTCAGTTTGAAAATTTTTACTAGGCCATAAATCTTGATATGTGGTGGTTTTGTACTTTTCTTTTTCCACAGAAGAGCAAGACAACCAAAGCAGAACCATGTAGAAGAGTTGGTGACATGAACGCTGAAAATGATGGCAATCGCTTGTGAAGATGCTTGCAGACGCTCTGGAGGACTTTTCAATTATCTTTCAGAGTTTACAATTTTTCTGGGGGTCATGATGAAAATGCAGAGGAATTGACTTGTGCGTTGGCCAGAGAAATGCAAACATACCCTCAACATTATTGGTCCCCTTGATCTTGTGATATGTAGATATTGAGGTCATCTGTAACCTCTTAAGTTTGAACTGCCATTACCTCTTTGGCTTTTGATTGGTTCAAGAATTATGTATAAAATTGCAACAATCTATGACCTCTTATGTTTGAACTGCCATTAACTCTTTGGCTTTCGATTGGTTCAAGAGTTCCATATAAAACTGGAAAGGATCATAAATTAAATTGAGGATGGTGGAAGCCAGTTTCTTTATGTTTTATGGTAAGGGATTGTCAAAATGAGATGAGTATATTTCAGATCGATTGAGGGTTGAAAAATGTTTGCTTGCACTTCTGGTGTTATTTGCGTGAAAACATCATTCAGCGCTAAATGGGCATTCATGCCTGGTTGTTCTGATTAGAGCGATATTCATATTTATTGTTATTCAGGTATGGTGGCTACATAATGTATTGATAATTTCTTCCTTTTAATATATATATATATATATATATGATATAGTATATAATATATATATATATATATATATAAATAATATACTATAATATATAGATAATATATTAATAAATATATATATAGAGTAATTATATATATATATATATATAATAATATTATATTCATATGACAACATTTAAATAAGCATGTCAAAGGCCTTCTAGTTACTGTGACAGCATATAAATAAGCCTATCAACGGCCTCCTTGGAAGTAAAACGCATCAATTTCTTAACTTATTCTATGCAGCATATGAATAAGCCTGCCAAAGGCCTTCTTGAAAGTAAAACGCATCAATTTCTTAATTTACTCATTCTATGCAGCATATAAATAAGCCTGTCAAAGGCCTTATTGGGAGTAAAATGCTTCAATTTCTTAATTACGTTGTAAGGCGTTTCCCTCTGAAATTAACTCCCCTCTCTGCTTACCTGTCATCTTGTAAACCACACGATTATATGTTAGACGATTGCAACAATTTCAGCCGTTGATTCAAAGGAATTTCATATGATAAAATCGAATCGACTCGTCCATTAAGATGATGATTCTTATTCCCCAAGGCCTTACCATTTTCTGAATTCCATATCTTTAAGAAATAATCAGCGGGTGGATTGCCGTTAGGGTTTGTGAACATTTCCACTGTACTGTTATTGGTGTGGTAACTAGCGGCACAATCAGAGGCCATTGCAAGCAATTCTCTCAAGATCTAAGATCTGAGCTTTTGCTTCACGTCTTTCTCGAGAATGATCTGTCACGTAAGGGATGTTGTCCTCTGACAGCAGAATCAATGTAAACATGGTTTTATGGTATGCAAAATGATACAGGAGTCTCACTGGTTTTAATGTCGGGAAGTATTCGAAGTTTATATATGCCATGGATGATACACGAACCTTTTTTTTCTCCGATCCTCCTTGCATTTTGATTTAGTTTGATTCATGTTGGAAATGGAACCATCATAATATACCTTTTATTACACATTACCGTCATATTGTAATTTTTGTTACAAATTCTTCTTGGTTCTGATATGCTCTTTGTTACGGGTGCTTCTTCTGATTTTGTTGTCACTATTGAAGAGAAAAGCAACCCTCGTCAATCGTATCGTTGAATCCTTCTTGTCTGGTGCCGCACAAAATATTTCCATAATGCGTGTTGTGATCATGCATCCCAGGACTATATATATATTTTTATTGCTTTATCTTTGACGAGGTACACAAGGGCCGTGCCACATCCATGCACTTGCAGGACTCTTATTTAGACACCCTCAGCCTTGAAAAACAATTAGGAAGAATTGCAACATCACTGATACTGGAGCCTTAAACATGCGTTGCATCCACCATTCATTAGTCTTAGCCAGAGCCAAGCGTTTTAGAGCATTTAGTAGGCTTAGCCAGAGCATATGATTATAATATGTCTCCAACTGATCCTCATTCCTTCACAGATTCCATGCATCCTCTAACACAACATGTCCATCTTTCATTGTATTTTGATTTTAGTAGCAGAAGCATTGATGGGTCTGGCATTCTGACTCTTGAAAGTCCTTATTCTGGGGATATATATATTGATACCAGATGACTTGAAATACATGGAGTTTACCATGACACCACTGAATCTTTTTCGTCTTCTGCTTCCATGCCTTTCATTTTGGAAAATCCAAATCCCATCAAGGGCAGTCTTCTCAGAGTTTCTCTTACAAATCAAATCACTTTTATCATAACATTCAAAATCCATCAATCAGCTTCAACTATTCAATGGTTGAATCCAGCACAGACTGTAGGGAAAAAATTCCCATATGTCTACACCCAATGCCAATTTAGAATCTTCTGAATCAAGGTCACCTGGTGCATCTACTTGCAGTATTTAAGTAGGTCAGTTTATGTGATTGAAGTATTGTAGGAGTTTGGAAGACCTTACCACTTTACAAAATATAGCTTGTATGTAATGGAATGTGTCACAGATAATTTGGTGTCGAGCACTCGTTCAACTTGACTTGCTTCCAGATTTTTTGTGCACTGACTATTGCAGCCTATAGATGCACCATAAAATAAGTTACAACAAATATAAAGCATAAGAGTGTTTTACCTTCACACAGATGCTGTGTAAACATCCAGCCAAAAAACCATGCCAAGCCCCAGACATCCATACAAGTTGAAAAGAAATAGGGCTTTTTGATAACACAGTAAATCTCAAGGAAAAAAAATACTACCATATATTTCTATATTTTCAGTCAATACATGGTAATATAAAATTCAGGCTTCAACAAATAATTTGGGCCTTGGATCTTCAGACAATACACTCTAAGCTTATTTATCCAACTTTGTTTTTTTCTCGAATCAGGTGGCAGTAACACTAAGCTACATTGAGTTAACAACAACAAAATTTTAAATTAAATAACACACATTCCAAGTTAGCCCAAGGCCTTGTGCAGCAATTATCCCTGAATTACCCCTTTCTAACAAGAGCCAAACAACTAATCATGTTTATCAGGGATAGCAAATGTAGGAAATACATCAACTAAAACATGCAAGATAAATATACTGAATGTTAGATTTTTTTTGTTAATCTTCACATATCCTTTGGACCTGCATCTCCTAGAAAGCAAGCTTTGTCTTACTGTCTATGTAAGGACAACTGAATAGTACTTTAGGAAGGTTAACTGACCCTTGCTTTATGAATAGCCCTTTAGGAAGAAAAAATCATTTTAGCCTTTATATATAGAGAAGTATTGAATACATTTAATTAAATAATAAAAAAATATATAATGAGGCAATAAAAACTGTCAGAAAAAAGACAAACAGAGGAGAATGCCATAGAGAAGACAACAGGATAATCAGGCAACAACTTGAATAGATAAATTGTAGTCACACTTAAGTGTGGGAGAATTCCAGATAATGTAAGGTTGACTCATGCATTTTATTTCCAAAGCACTGCAATTCTCTATCATATATTTTACTCTCTAATATTCGTCCACTATGAATACATCATTCTTTCTGCTAAAATTAAAATATTTTAGTGGATGGTATGTCTTTTATTTGCTGTACATTCATGCCTTAATAAATAAATTTGATTCCAATTGCCGAGCACTCTAGTATTGCAAACACAAGCTCAATATCTCTCTTTGATCACTGGAATTTTTTCCAATATTTGATACCAAAGCTAATGGTCTGTTCATAAGGAAGGCCATAATTTAATTTTCAGGTTGGTTACCTATTTGAAAAAGAACAAGCAATACAACAAACACCAATGCAAATTAGAAGTCTCAAAGTACACTAGAACCATGGTTGTAGCTAGCTTGACTTTCTTCTTTGTCTAAAACAGATCTGGTTGTAAAATTTAACAACATGGGATTCCATCTGGAAGCTGCAAATGGGAATTCCATTATTGAACAAGATCATTTAGCATTCTGGAAGAAGATGAATTCAAACATACCATATGAAATGCTAATCACAGGACTCTTACTTGTAGCATTTTGAGCATTAATGATCAAATGACTCACATCAGCAGTGCCAAAACACCAAAATAAAAATGGAGCACACACGTGTGAAAATAAAGCTATAACTGTGAGATTTGTCTGAGGGAACTTCACCAAATAAAGAGGAGGATCCTAATATGTAGCCAAACACAACAATCAATTGAAATTCAAGTTGTTTAACATTTATGAAAATCAAGCTGTCATCCTAAGATATAGATGAGGAAGTTTTCACAAATAAAGATGACAACATAAGATGTGGCCAACACCATCAATCACTTCAAAAAATTGTTAGAGATGCTAGCACTTGTTGAGGCACCAATTCAAAATGTACATTTCTGAGTGCAGGTTGGGCGCCCTGAGTTCGATGAGTTTCTGAAAAAGTATATCCAATGTTTCAAGTTCCAATCCATTGATACCGATACATTCCTGGTTTTTCTGAAGAGGAATCTTCCCGGCATAGAGGATAAAATCGATTTGGATGTTTGGGTAGATGGGAATGGAATTCCTCCAGATGTCATGGAGCCCATTTCCACCATCCAAGACAAGGTTTTGTCTGCATCGTGGGACTTCATAGCCGGACAAATGCCCTCTAATGAGGAAGTGAGCAAGTAGCAGGGTCAAGAATGGCAACTTTACTTGAAAAGTCTCCCAAAGTAACTTAATCCATCACAGGTGTGCAGCCTTTTCAAATTCTTTACACTTGCCCTATTATGATCAAATTTTTGGTGCCACTGAAAATACTTTTACTAAAAAAGATAGAAGGGAAAAGTAATAACCATTTCTATTTGCTTGACATTTTGTGCCCGAGGTTTCTCAATAAAAGTCAAGATTCCAGACCACCACTAAAATTTTCTTTTATTCTTTAGTTTAGTTGCCTACACCTAGATATCCAAAACCTGAAACCAATTACTATATCCATAACCCACTGAAGGACTCTTGCACTTTTTTGTTCCCATTTCCTTATTGGGAATGGTTGTGCTCAATCAGGTGGAATACGAATATGCATTTCTAAAACGTTTGTTTTGTTGGGATGCTCCAGTGTGTCTGGCCTACTGATGCACCTACCTTGTTCTTCCAAGTAATAACAAATATTATAACTAGAGTATACTACTCGAGGATCCTATCACTGACATGGCCAACCTACCTTGTTCTTCCAAGTAATAACAAATCTTGTAACTGTAGTATACTACACGAGGATCAGGGCACTGGCATGGCCACCTTCTTTTGATTTTAAACAGTTGTGCTACTCAAAGTGAGATACAAATACGTTGAACTGAAATGTTTTTTCTGTTTGGATCCTTCTATATATCTAGCTTGCTACAAGTAAAACTCAATTATAACTATCATAATTGAAGCACACTACTGAAGGATTCTAAACAACTTTGCTACATAAAAGGAAATCACGAATGTGCACCAAATTGTTTATTCTTTTTAGGTCCTAGCGCTGTCGTCTTGTTTTCAGTGTTGGAAACAAAAAACAATGCAAATATCTAATGCTCTTTGCCCTGTTTTGAGATATAAGAGAACCAAAGCTCTAGAAAATCAATCCTTGGTTGTTATGTGCACACCTAACTTATTGTATTAATTGAATGCAGATGTCATCTCTAGATGGACGATTTGGATTTAGCATGAGCAACATGTGGGATATCAAAGTGTCATTTTTTACAAATTTTGCATATTCTGGTTACAAACTTCTCTTTCAGGAAATCAAAAAATGTCTTAATGAAACAGGAAGAACAATGTTTCTCAGGCAACTCTATACAAGTTTGTTGCAAAGTGGCTTGGAAGAAGGGAAGAAGTTTCCTCAAAGAGTGTTCGAGGAAGCCAAAGATGTATATCATCCAATTGCTCAGGGTGTAGTTGAATCCCTTTTAAGCAATTTCACATAGAGATGTATAACCAGAATATAGGTGAAGAAAAGCTTTATCAACTTTTCGTGCATTGTGTGTTGACAATAATACTGAGAGGGGGGGTGAATCAGTATTATCTAATTATTTTACCAAATCTTTCTTATTTATACTTTGAATTATTTTTGCATACCAGTACCATAAATAATGAGCATGAACAAGAAAAGCAGACAGTCACATCAAAGAACACCAGATATAAGGTGGAAACCCAATGTGGGTGAAAACCACCTGCTGCAATATGTCTCTATCTTCTTTCAAATTGGGAACTCCTTTTACAATGGTCTTGTACTGGTGCAGTCCTTTACCAGTACGCAGGCTGCAACCTACAGAGAGCTACAACTCTCTCTCGTTTTCCAGTCTCTCCTGGAAGGTAGCTACAACCCCCTACTTCTTTTCAACGACCACTTTTCATAAATTTTCAAACTGGATCCATATACATCAAATGATCATCATGTACATGTAAATTATACAGTCAGTTGCAATAACCAGATCAACAATAACAAAACAGAACCCAGAACACCTTGTCAATAGAAAAATTCAACCAACAGAAGTTCTTAACACAGATACACAGTTCTTCTTTTTACTGTCCTGCGTTGCTACGCACTTCACCCTCTGCCTCTCTGCGTATACCCGCAGAGCTCCTTCTGCTGTACTGCGTGGCCACGCACTGCTCCTTTCACTGATCTACGTACAGTATGCACCCAAATGTACTATCGCGCCGCGTACTGCAAGGTAGGCACGCACCCAGAAGAACTATCGTGCCGCAGACTGTCACAGTAGGTACGCACCCAGAAACACTGTAGCACTGCGTACTTAAACAGCAGGCACGCACCTGAACCACTGTCGCGCTGCATACCCACGCACTTCACCTTTGTCGCCTCTGCGTACCCACGCGCTGCTCCTTCGTCTCTTCTGCATACCCACGCACTGACCCTTTGTTGCCTCTGCGTACCCACGCACTGCCACTGTTGATCACCTGCGCACCTCTGATTAGGGCCAAAATACAGTCACATACTCAGATCTGATCTTGCACTCGAGAAATCACCCTTCACAGATTCGCTTTCAACTTCTCTTTTATAGATCAAGCTTTTTAAACCGAGAACCCAATAGATCAGATCTTAAGATATTCAATGCTCAAAAGATGCTCAAGCCAAATGATCTCCTTAGCTTTATATAGGCATGATCTTCCTCAAATCATGGACTAATACCACGGGCCAAAACCATGATAACTTAATACCGTCAGCTAAATACCATAGGAAACCCCACGTGAGCATGCTTTACTGCCTTGAAGTGTGTGCAAGGGGGTACGCACCTCATGAATGGATAAGCTGCATAACTGGACGCGGTCCCTGCACGGCGTACCTGCGGGTACGCACCTCCTGAACTGTTCTCCTGCGTACTTCTTTATTTTCATCAAATTGAGAGCCATGCCATGGGTGTTTCCATCAAGTACAACATCATAATCATATCAGAAACATAATGCCAACAATTAATACCCATAAACAGAAAATTACCATCCATAGCTTCATATGATGCGAACCAATTTTTGTGGAGACTCATGTGATGAGAAGCACCATAGTCTATCAACCAATTATCATAATTCTAAGAGATATTACAAACAGCTAAAGCTTCATCTACCATACCCATTTCAGCTAATAAAACTTCATCAATCATGCCTGACTCAACTTGATTTTCTTCCTTCTTTGGGTTTTCATGCTCCTTTTATTTTTAACAACCTTTTGCGAGGTGTTCAATTTTATTGCAGTACAAGCATTTAGCTTTACACTTTTTTCCCTTTGATTTTGGTCTAGAATAATTCCTTTATTTCTCCCCTCTTTACTTTGACCAACCTTTGACTATGATGGCTTCTGATGTAGAGGTTGCAATGCTAGAATTCTTCCTTACTTCTTCAACTAACATAGCTCCGATCACTGAATCAAATTCCAAAGACTCAATTCTTCTCAAACTGATAGAGGTTATGAAGTGGCCCCATGACTCGGGCAAAGAACACAAAAAACCGATGCCTTTGTCTTCTTCCTAAAATTTAACTTCCAAATATGACAATTGGCAAATAAGTGTAATAAAAACATTTAAATGTTCTTCACTTTTTGTACCCTCCTTCATTCAAAGACTGCATAGTTTTCTTTTTAGATAAATTTTGTTGGTTAAATACTTGGTCATATACAACATTTCTAGTTTTCCCCACAAACTTGCTTCTGAAGTTTCTTCAACAATATTGAAGAGAACTTTATCCACCAGGCATAACTGGATGGTACTGTGAGCTCGAGCATCCATGTCCTCCCAATCCAAATAATTCACGCCAACAGGTTTCTTCTTCACCCTGTCTAATGCTTTGTGCAACCTTTGTTTCACCAGCAAATCACTAACATTCAGTTTCCATAAAGCAAAATTGTTCTTCTCGGTGAACTTCTCCACCACAAACTTTGCATTCGTCATTTTTGCCATTTCTTCATACAAATATTTCTATTGTGCTTTCCTGGTTTCCCTTCTTTCTTAAATTTCGATCTAGGGTTTAAAAAATATTCTCATTTGCTTTCTTTAGCTACGGTTTCCTTTAAAAAAAAATCTTTTGCTTTCAATTTCCAGAATTTGCCTTTAAACCCTATTCAATTTCCATAATTTTCACCTAACAATTTCATAGAGAAAAAACCCTCTTTAATGCTTTTGTATTTAAACCTATTCAATTTCTAGAATTTTCACCCAACAATTTAACACAGAAAAACCCTCTTCAATGAATTTGTCTTTAAAACCTATTCATTTTTTAGAATTTTCACCCAACAATTTCACATAAAAAACCTTCTCCAATAAAATAATTCTTTTTTCTTAAAAGAAAACTTGAATATCAGTAATTCTTTCCTTAAAAAAAACGTACCCAATTTTCATTCAACTCGTTGGGCCTTCTCTTTCCAACATTGCGATAAACACATCAACTTTCTTCCTCCCTCTAGACAGTGAATAGGGTAATACATCGACGGGTTCGACTTTGACAAAAACAACGGATACACTAGCTCGAGATCTTCCTTCCGGCAACAGGCTCAACTAATCAGATTGTTCCTTTCTTGGCGGACATGACAAACAATTGAACTACACCTCTTCGGTAGAGATTGTATTTAATACAACTTCTCTCCAATGTGGCTTCTCTCCAAATGTGCAGGTGATATTTGAAAACCACAACAATTTATCCAGTGAGTTCCAATGTGCATGTCTTTCCAAACAATGGACCCTTCTCTTCATTGGTGGTTGCGCTTCACCTTTTTCTTTTGCAGACCGGCTCACTGACTCTTTAAACTGGTATCACAATGTGATCCCGACTACACCTTAGCTCTGACACCAATTTTTTGTCTCAGGAGTTCATTAAACAAGAAATAAATATAGAGAAACTGAATAGGAAACTGAAATAAACATAAGCAATTAAACACAATGAATTTACATGGTAAAACCTTAACAATGTGTCAAGGAAACCTCCACGAGGGAAGGGATTGGAAATATTAATTAATCAAATATGATTCTCCATGATACAAGCCTCTTGGGAAATCCAAATTAATAAGGGCTTACTTTGTTACATAACTCCTTCTCGTTATACAAATGACTGACCAATAATAGACCAAATTTACCCATAATTACATTATTTACATTATTTTGTTGTCACATTTCAACCATTCCCAATTTACTGGTTGAGGTTCCATCAACCCCAGTGCAATGGATAGGGTAAATTTGGTATGCCCCATTTTGTTTTGCTACTATTTATTCATTCCTCTCAATTCTTTTTACTATATGACAATATTATGAGTTTCTACTTCATAGTGTATGGAAAAATTACCTTGTGGCAAAGGAAACTTGCTCAGTGAGGGAGAAAATTTCGTACGTAAGTTGACTTTTCCACTCGAAGGCTCTTGTTATTTCCCAAATGCAGTCCTTTGTATCCTTTCTTTTCTAATTATCATATCTTGCCTAGGGTTTCGTGAGAGCTCTTGGAAGCAGGTGTCTCCCCAAGTTAGTTCTTCCATGACTTTTCTTTTGCAGTCGAGACTTGTTTTTATTTTCTTCATGATATATTGGTTACAGTACATAATAAATACCACTCAATAATACATATTTGTAATTTAGAATTTAAAACATTAAAAATAAGGATTAAATCTACAAAAAATAATCGATATGGGACTTTCCTCATCAAAGCTTTTGGTAGCTTCTACTATCTCTGCAAATGTGAAGTCTCAACGTACATTTGACACTCTAGAAGAAGGATGACTCCCATTAGATACCTTGCTTCCCTTGCTTCCTATAGTTTCAGAATGTCTTTCGTGTAGTAGGAAACCAAGCTATAATAGAGAGATTTGTATGATATCTATGGCAAAAACGAAAAAAATATCACCATTAACAACCCAATAGCAACAAAAACTCCTATAGTTGATCCAACTATTGGACCAACCTTGCTATTGCTCTTTGATCTAATAGGAATTGTTTGGTGATAATGACCCATCAATACTTTTTTTATAGTTATTGATATTCATGACCTCCAACCCATTTAGTATGGCATTAGGAACAACATTCGGCATATCTAATGCAGGGAAAACTTTGACAAAAATATTTTTTGATATAGTAGGTGTATTAACTACTACCAAATCGATGTAATAAGCCAATTACAAGGTATTTTTTGTTAACATCAATATATTAGAATAATTGATAACATTATCATTATTGATATATACATTGAAGTATATGTCATTCAATGTGGTACTCACAATATCGCAAAAATTCACCTTAAGGAAGTATTGGTAGTCTGGATCCATAGTAAAGCACCGCCAAATATTGATATTTTGGCTTGTTACATTACTTGTAGCCATCTCCTTAGAAATAGCTAATATGATTTGGAAAGAATCTGGAATTGTAAGCATGGATTACTATGAAGATATTTTTGGGCTTTTAATAAAACTTTATCAACATTATGTGAATAGTGAGTTGCATATGTACGGTGTATCGTACAGGGATGATTCTTGCAGACTAAGGTACTTAATTTTATTATTGTTTTCATACCACATCTTCTACATTGAACCTTCATATCCCTTCTTACACTAAATATGAAATTCGAATGGTTGGAATGATAAAGCATATTTTATGCAACTTTGATTTTAATATATGTTGTTGAATGATGATTCTATGTGTGATATGTTTTTTGCACTTCACGAGAGAAATTTTTTTAATACATTTACGGATTTTGGTGTGTTTGTATTTAGCATTATTGCACCCTATGATTTTTGTATTATTACCTAGCTTTGTGTTCAGTGATTTTGTATTTAGTAAACCCTGCATTCAATAGATTATTTTTCCTTGGTTGAAAATGATTATCAATTGAGAGTGATGTTGTGTTTCTATGTATGTTGTGTGTTGATGAAAGGAATATCTATGTATATACTTAATACTAAATAATCCATTTCTAATGGAAGTGACGAATTTATTATCTATTTTCCAATATGATTTGGAAAGAATTTGGAATTGTAAGCATGGACTACTATGAATATATTTTCAAGATTTTAATAAAAAAAATTCAGCATTATGTGAATAGTCAGTTGCATATGTACAGTGTACCATAAATGGATGATTGTTGTAGACTCAGCTACTTAATTTATTATTGTTTTCATACCTCATCTTCTACATTGAATCTGCATATCCCTTCTTACACTGAATATGACATTCTAATGGATAAAACGATAAAGTATCTTTTATGCACCTTTGATTTTAATATCTGCTATTGAATGAAGATTTTATATGTGATATGTTTTTTTCACTTCAGGAGGGAAGCTTTTTTAATACATTTATGGCTTTCAGTGCATTTGTGTTTAGTATTATTCCATTCTGTAATTTTTTTGTTATTGTCTAGCTTTGTGTTTAATTCATTTGTATTTAGTAGACTCTGCATTCAATAGACACTTTATCTCTGGTTGAAAATGCTTATCAATAGAGAGTGATGTTGTGATTCTATATAGGGTGTGAGTCGATAAAAGGAATATCTATGTATATCATTAAGAATGAATAATCCATTTCTAATGGTAGTGGCGAACCTATTATCCATCTGCCAATACGATTTGGAAAACATTCGGAACTGTAAGCATGGACTACTATGAAGATATTTTGGGTCTTTTAATGAAATTTCAGCAACATTATGTGAATACTCAATTTCATATGTACATTGTACTATAAATGGATGATTCTTGCAAATTAAGCTACTTAATTTTATTACTGTTGTCATATCACATCTTCTGCATTGAACCTGCATGTCCCTTCTTACACTGAATATGACATTGTAATCGATGGAATGATAAAGTGCCTTTTATGCATCTTTCATTTTAATATCTTCTATTGAATGACGATTCTATGAGTGATATGTTTTTTTCACTTCAGAAGAGAATTTTCTTCAATACATTTATGGTTTTTTGTGCATTTGTACCTTAGTTAATGTTGATTTCTTGGATGCTACAATTGTTGCATGTCCTTCCATTGATTTTTTGGTTTTCATGTCATGAATCTCAATTGGGATAGAGGGTTTGTTGGCTCTATAGAGACTCTCCAATTTGGAAATTTTAGATCTATCTTACACATTCTTAACAAATTTACAACAAATCATTTATTCTTGTCCCTAATTAAAGGTTACTTAAGAGACTTTAAGTTAACACTCCTAGGATTTTTGTATAAATTCTTTCCAATTTCCCAACCTATCATTGAGTACCTTTTTGTCACAAAATTTGACATCCTTTTTCTTCCTTTCATATTCAGCAGGCTTTGAACGTGATTGCAAATATCTTGAGAATTCAACATTGGTTTCACTTCATAGGGGAAGAGCACTTCCAAAGCTCTGTGAGTTGGGTTGACCCTGTGATACTCTTAGTCGAAAAGGAAATCTCAATGAGAAAAAACATAACATATTGTTTCCTATCGATCCAAGTCCTGGGGCTAACTCTAAACGTGGTGGAATAGATAGATTCAAATTCAAATTCAAGCCATGAAAGAGGCTATCATAATAGAATTGATGAGTACGTACTAAAAGAGAGAGGAGAGCCAGAGACTGAAATCAGTCTAACTGCTTCCTTTCCCATCCTTTTTGAAGACCTACGCTTGAGCACGAGGGAAGGAAATGAAGTGAAATATTAGTTTCTTTCTCGTTGTCTTGTCATTGTCTAGGAGAATCGTGTGTTTGCATATATACATTCCTATGAAGTACTAATATTTTACCCTTCTCCACTATCCTTTGAGTGATGGATCCTTTTGAAAGGGTGATTTTGAGAGTAACACAGATCATCTAGACAATTATAAAAGAAATTGAAAATTGCAAGGCACATACTTTTATAACTGGAAACTTATAAACAACTGGTGCAACCCTTCCAAGTCAAGGGAGACAAAGGGTAATTTCAAATTCACTTTCTTTTATACAAGATCAAGAAACCTATGCCTAGTAGAGAACACCACAAAGAAATACATGTTTGCCAATTCCATAGCTACTTCCAAATATCTCTTGGTGCTCAAGTTCTTTTATCATTAGCCTTATTTTTACTACTCTTGAAGTGATGAAAACCATTGCTCCATATATTTTTTACTATCTGCACAATGAAAAAAAATGGCCAACTTCATATCAACTACTGAAATATAAATAATTTCCTTTTAAGACACTTAGAAATACAATGAAAACTTAGTAGATTAAATAATATTTCATGGGTCAAGAACCAACAAAGAAAAAATAATACTCACTATGTATGAAATCAAATCAACACAAAATGGTTAACAACAACCATATAAAACCCTCATCAATATGGAAGTAGGATTTGTACGAAATCTAGGTTCATTATAGTACAATCTTAATATTCTCAGGGTTGGAAAGAAGAGTACATAAAGAAAATATAACACAAAGCAACATATTCTCAATAAAAAAATATTGATGCATGAATGACACATAATCTATCAATACGGTCTAAACTCTCATCACCTAGCAATGGAAACAAGGAGATAGAAATATATAAATCAAGAAAAGTATATGCTTCCTTTACAGGAAAGGAGAAGTTGATGACGAAGTGCATGTGATGTTGTGATGTATTGTATATTAGAAAGGATAAAAAAATAATAAAGAATGGGATTTGAATAAATTTTGGGGCTATTATTCTAAAACGAATGTGAGGTGTGGTCTTTTGATGTGAAAAAACAGTATTTTCATCATGTTTATGGACCACGCTTACTTGATTTTCAAGATAAAATGGTTTAAATGTTGTTGAATGATATCTACAATATTTCCAACTAAATGAAATGGGTTAAATTTACTTAATCAAAATTTGTTGGATTAAAACATGAACATGGTAGACATCAAGGAGATTAGTGGTAAAGAGCAATGTGATATTTTGAATAGTTTCAAGGATCATGTGAGTCAACATTCAAAATAGAAACACAAACAATTTTCTGAAGAAGAGATTTAGGTGATGCTATTCTTCTGTTCAATTTCCATATTGGAGATATGTGCATTTTTATTCAAGGATAGAGCTTAATTCACATAGAAATTCAAAATATATTTGCAAAATTGTTATAGTCCTTTGTAGGCACGTGTTTCAAACTATAAAAAAATTGGTTTGTATTGATGAAGGTTTATCTATAGCGGGAGGAAGCGATCAAGAAGAAATATGGAGGAATTGTACCAAAACGACCTCTGATTTTGAAGTTAGAAAATCACAATCTAGTTCTTTATTTACGACGCATTCATGTTGGCATCATTAAAACAAGGTCTTTAAATTCAACATAGGAAATAATTGAAATAAAAGTTAAATTTTAATATAATGTATTAATTTATAAAGAAAAATATATTTTTTTATTAATATCATCTATTTTTTTTTTTCTTCAAAAGGTGGAAAAAGCTATCAAACTCAGTTGTAAAACCAATAGTGAGGACAACCATGTCAGTTGACGCATCACTATTATCAAGGAAAACCATGCCACCTGGAATAACCCGTTGGTGGTCCGTAAGTGGGCAGGCTTTCACTCCTACCAAATGCCTCTCGGTCATGGGCCGTTAACCTATTTCCTTATGTCCGAGGAAGACAAGCTCATAGCCAAGCAGAATCAATTTTAGGGCATACTCCAGGCCCGAAATATCATCTATTTATATAATACCTTTTTACTTTTTATTAAAAACAAAATTTTTTAAAATTCTATTATAAAATAAATACATTTACGAGACTATTTAGAAAATTAAAAATAAATTTATAACTATAATTTATACTTTTAAATATAATATTTAGTATGGTTGCAAAAAAAACCAAATGCATTATTTTACATATTATTTATATGATAATTTAAATTGGCCTTTTTTTAAATAATAATATTGAAAATTTATATTATTTTATGATTTTTAAATATGTTTATTTTTATTTAGATAATAATAATAAGTTTATATGTTAAATAAAATTCCAAAACAATATTTAAATTTGTTAAATATTTTTTTCTTTAAAATAATAAATATAATTTATTAATTTATATATCTAATATATATATATATATATATATATATATATATGTTATATGTTTATTTTAAATCGAGTTAATATTATTGTATTTCAATTTCGATTGGGGTGCGTACAAGAATCTCAATGCAATCAAATGTTTTAATGGGAAGGGCCTCAAAAGAACAATCCACCGCCCTCCACATGTATGGCAAGGTTGGCACGGTCTCATCGGGCAGATGGAAGAGCAAGACGCATGTGGGTGGTGGCAGGAGGCGTATTCAATTTCACTGTGAGGTGTTGGTTGATTACATGAGGTTAGAAACTTGGAGGTTGCAAGGAGTTCGCAGCTGTGGAGAGCAGACAGACCAGGGGTGAGCTCGACCAGGGACAACATGGGTGAATTCGTATGTTGTCTACTCGATCTCCCTTTTCTCAATGCTGAAAGTATACTGGATTTGAGTTATGGGTTGGACAGACATAATTCAATGGGGTTCTAAGAGTTTGGGTCCTGTACTGTCTGGGTTTGCGTCGAGTCGGGCGGTCTATATATTGAATTGGCCAGGAGGCGCCACCATTTCTATGCAACTTGACATATGGTTTTCCCACCGGGGGATTTTGTTAGCTTGAAATGTAGGGAGGGTTTGCACGGAGGATAGGCAAGGTTGGGGAATTGCATGCATGCAAACTGTTGGGCTTCTAGCCGAATGGCCTTGGGAAATGGTTTATGATAGGGGGGATGGGAAAATCCCGGTAACCATAAAGAGTAGCTTTCTCATTAAAGCTGTGGCCTCGGCTCCGAAACTAAGTGGGGCTGACTCGACAAAGAGCCGGCTAATTATAGCGAAGCCTATATATGATTGGTTTTGGAAGTCTGTGGTAAATTGGGCCAAGGGGGAGCAGGGTAACTGGTTGCATGGGGATATTGTTGTGGTTGTAACCTCCTGTCAGCATGGGGATGTTATTTGCTTGAGTCGCACTCAAGTGAGGTAGAATATATGGAGATGGGTGCTGGCAACCATAATTCTGAGTTTCAATTGACATGTGTCACTTCTGGAAATTACATTAAAATATGTTTTGAACCTTGGATGGTTGGTAAGGAATTATTTCAGGTTTTATGTATGCTTGTTTCTCTCTCTACATGTAAGCAGCTTGAAAATAGTTATGGGTACTCTGAAGGTCAGGGGCTCACTCCTCCTGAGAGAATCCATCGCCACAGAACACCTTACAGGAAATGGGATAAGATGGTTCGTACGGCAGCTAACTCTCGCAGCCCAACCCTGCATGGCTAAGGCCCAAGCCCAAAAAACAAGGGCAAGCAAATGCAAGGGGAACCCAACAACCTTGGGGGCAAGCCGAGAGATTGCAAACCAACCATTAATATCATTAATGAAGTAGCAAAAGCCTATCATGACGACTGCATAGATGTAGAAATATGAAAGTTGATAGAGAAATGGATGAAGACCTCAACCGCCAGGCCGGTTCTATGGAGATCAAAGCCGATGACTAGCAAGTCTTAGTGCTTGACCTAGGGTACACCCGAGGCCAAGTGACCCAATTCAAACACACTCTTTTCCTCTACTGGTTGATTAATGGAATCCTGGGCAAGGCCGCGGAACAAATTTCTTTGAATATGGCTATTGCAATGCAGACATTCCCGGACTATAAAAAGGACTTTCAAAAACTCATGTTTCAGATGTAGAAGCAAGATGGGCACCTCCAGCGAATAGAAAATCACTTTCCATTTATACTGCCAGCAAATTAACTCTTGGGGTCAAATGAAAAAGACCTGACTCCAATTGAATCTGCCTCAGCAGAAGAAGCAAATCAGTGAGACGATGTCTCTATCTTTTTGTAGATTTTGATGTGGATAGAATTTAGTTTTACTTGTAATTACAATTATGTTAGTAGGCAAGTAGATAGAGAGATAAATATGGACATACAGTCATATATATATATATATATATTGGATAGAAAGACTCAAAATGTATCATTTTTGGATGTCATACCATGTTGTTAGGTGGTCAACAGACTTGGTTTCCCATAGGGAAAGTTCAGGTCACCTAACAAATTTTAGAACTGTTGGAAATAACACTGAGAGGGGCGGGGGGTGAATTAGTATTAGCAAATCACTAACTTTTTCATTTACATAATCAGATTCATACACGCTACTTTAGTTAAGGGAACTCGTGTGTACACGCAACTGTGTTTAATGAACCTAGCGTATATCTAGTAAACTTATGATTCAGTTAATCCATTATATGTTAATCTTGAATCAGTGCATCAGAACTTCATTAACCATATAAACTGTAAACAGGTGCAGTAAAATAGATTAGATCATCACACATAAGAAACGCACGTGAACACCATGATATAAAGTGGAAACCCAATGCGAGACAAAAACCACATGTTGTTGTCTTCCTTTAATATAAGAAAAACTTGTTTACAATCTTGCACTGGTGCAAACTCATACCAGTATGCAGGCACCCACCTGCAGAAGGCTACAACCTTCTCTCATTCTCCAACTTCTACTGGAAGAGAGCTACAACCCCTAGCTCTTGTACCAGCCAATATGTTTACTAGTACGTAGGTGCCAGTCTACTGAAGGCTCCAACCTTCGCTCGTTTTCTAGCTACTACTGGAAGGGGGCTCCAACCCCCTAGCTCTTGCACTGGCCAATATGTTTACCAGTACATAGGCACCAACCTACAGAAGGCTACGACCTTCTCTCTTCCTCCAAGAACCACGTTTCATAAATTTTCATACTGGATACCCCTGAAGCATAACACCATAATGTGAAGGCCACGTTTCATCCAATTTTGATACTGGACCCATAAAAAACATTAAAGCACAAAGTCAATCACCACTGCAATACAACCATCAACTACACCTGCATCATCAATCTCTGAATCACCCAACACTGAATCACTGAAACACAGTCACCAGAAAACATAACAGAACACAGAACTTCTGCAACAACCACTAGATCCAATTGCAACTTCAAATATCATACTTCATACTGTATACGCTACTCTGATGAGCTGAACCAACGTGTATACGTGGTTTTACCAAAGCAAACCCACGTATAGATCTGCAAATATTTACTCATAATTTAACTTTATTTTCTTCTTACAACACCTTATCTTTATTTTTTATAAATAGATATTCTATTTTTGATAATGCATATATTTGTCTTCAAACTAATTAGGTCGAGACTATACTACATGTAACATTGTTACAAATATGTTTTATAAATGTGAAAAAACATGGTTGGGTTCTGCACATATTTTTTCTAGTTTAAATTATATCCATACTTTTGAAATTTGTTCTTTATTTACATTTAATAGAATTGAGTTGATAAAGGAGTTAGTCCATACCTAGTTGGTGTAAGTTGTACATTATATCAACAATGTATATAATAATAATGATAAAATATAAAAATTTTAGTTTATAAAAAATATTAAAATTACAATATATACTCAATGAGCAATAACATTATTAAATAAATTAAACGGATTAAAATTTACATTTTGCTAATCATTATATATGAAATAGAATATTAAAATAAATAATAATAGAAAAAATATGAACATAAACTAGATTACATAATCATGGTAATATCTTCTCATTTTTGAAAGAACGCCTAAAGTGTATCTTCGAAAACTAAAAAAAAATAGTAAATCATAAAAAAGTGTATCTTGTATGTAAAGTGTATCTTAGCAAACATGAACAAAAAATAGTAAATCGTAAAAAAAGTTTATATTGTAGGAAAGGAATTATTGAATGTTAGAACTTGAAACTATGGGCATTTTTTCAATGGTATTTATACATTATTTGGAAAAAAACTTATACTTTCATTTTTTTTAGATTGATGCTAAAAATAAAACATGCATGTTGAAAAATAAAAAGAATGTAGAAATATCTTTAATTAAAAAAAATTATTCTAAACATGAAACCAAATTCAAAATGATAAGTAAAACTCAACCTATCTTACTAAAAAAAATTAGTCAACAAAATCTTAATCGGTCAACAAAATCTTTAATTGGGGCTCAATATTAACAGCACTCACAAATAAAGAGATAAAACTATAAGAATTCTAAGAATCTAGTTCACTTTAAATATAAAGATCATAATCCTAAGAATCAATAACGCTTATATGTTAGTTATTTCATGTATATGTAATAACAACAAAAATAATAGTTATATCATTTATTTCCTCTTGCTTTTCAAATCCATCATAATAATACCTTATAAATGTTTCTAATTCATAACCTTATTGATATGGTAAAAAATCATCGTTTTAGGATTTTTTTTTATTATATTTTTGTGCACCATAATTTCAACATTTATATAATTGGATAATAATCCAAATGTCTATACTTAAAACTAAAATTAAAATTAATTAATTAATTAATTTTATATATATAAACCAGTAATTTGGTATAAAATAAAGAATATTTATTGTTTAAAGAAATAACTTTTTAAATCAATCCTAGCCCATTCTTAAGACTTCAAGATAACATAATTGGAATGTCACAATTACATATATTTAAGTAATGTGAATTTTGAAAATGTTTTCCCAAATTAAAATTTAAAAAAATATAAATACAATTTTCATACATATATCTTACATAAATAAGAAACTACATTCATTAAAACAAAATTGAAGATAAAAATGACGCACGCGGTCAATACAATAAACAGTAAAGTTTGCAATGAAATTTAAAAAGCCTAAACAATAATATCCATTATCTAAACTAATGGAAATTAGCGGTGTTCTTCCGAGGATGAAGTTTGATCAAATAATGGAAATGATGAGTAATATTCCAAGAGTGAAATTAAAACACAAACCTTTTGAAGCAACAAGTCAATGAGTGTTATTCGAAGAGTGTTAGCTAACAAGTCATTAAGTTTGAAGTTTTGTGTGAGTGGAAACCATAAACGAAAACCAAGTAAAATTTCAATCTATTAAATGAATTCAATGGAGTAGCATCCTTGCTCCTCATTCTTCCTTACATGTGATAGGGGTTAGCACAGAAATTCTACCCAACATAGTTTATAGATTAAAAAAATGAATATGTCAAATAATGAAAATAGAGAAAATAACTTTACAAAAAAAATGAATATGTAAAATAATGAAAAATAGAAAATATAACTTTACATAAGAATAGTTATATTAGGAAATTGTATTTTGGAATAGTTATGGGTGTGTTTATTTTAAAATATATTTTGTACAATTTTGATTTGATGATCAATTATTCTTAAGAGGTATCCTAGAATTTTCTAATAATAGTTACATATTAATGGTTGTGATTTATCTCCAAAGTAATTATGTCTTTTCTATCTATTTAACTAAATTTATCAATTAAAAAGAAGTCATATCAACAAGAGTAATATGAAATGGGTTATAATTTTTTGGGCTTGTATTGGTTAAGCCATGGTATTGTAGCAAAGCCTCTTTACAAATTAAAAATCTCCATTGTAAAGTGGGAATGAATCTCCATGGTAAAGTGAGAATGAATCTCCATGATTAAGGATATTGTTACATATCTCTCTTAATGTATATATGTTTAACTCATATATTAATTATTTTAAGTCAATAGTAATGGTATAGCTAATTATGATAAATTTATATAGTTAATTGTGATGATTTTGATATATTTAGTAATGTGAAATTGTTAATAAAGTACAATAGAGAATAAACTAGAAATATAGAAAATGATCAAATGAAATCACATAACACACACACTATTTACATAGTAATAACATAGTAGTAGTAGTCACATATTAAAAGTTGAGATTTATCTCCAAATTAATTATGTCATTTCTATCCTTTTAACTAAATTTATCAATAAAAAAAATGTAATATCAACGAGTGTCATATGAAATGAGTTATGGTTTTTGGGCATGTAGTATTGATAAGCTATGGTATTGTAGCAAAACATATTTAGACACACCATGCATCAGTATGTCATTGGTATAGTCACACTCAAGACAATGATGCGCATGTTATCAGACAATTTGGATAGAAGAGCTCGAGGAGTGTACCCAGATGTTATGGAGGCAAGAGTTTGTTTCCAAAAAGATGTCACCACAGAGTCAATGGACACCATGGCAGACTACCAAGCTTGGCATCAATTCACCACTGTCGACCATCATGAGCATGTCAAAGAGTTGGTCTTCCCAAAGTTGTTTGAGTCATAGTGATGTCCTGGATGGCTTGCTTAAGTCTATTTTGTCTCACATGGGTATATGTGCAGATGTATATAATGTCTTGTCAAGTGAAAGTTCAATTGTCGGTAGTTGGATGTGACTGTCATAGAGTAGATGAGCAGTCATGAGGATAGGTGAACAGACACAAAAGAGAATGTTAAGGTCCACCCCACCCTTTTCTATATATAGTCCCTCATAACTCATTGTAAAGGATTTTGGTCAACCAAGCTTCTGATAGGAGTATCTTAGAGAAAGCTTGGAGAGTATTGTAATGAGCATTGACTTCTCCACTGTGTAGAGCTAATATATCTCTTTGGAGGAGCAAGCGTCAGTGACTGTAACATTCCATTGTTGGAACTAGTGGTTGGTCATCGTTGTATTGTATGAATGGAACTTGCACTTCTTAATATAAAAGAGCCAACACATTTCATGCATATGTCATATTGTATTTCATCTATCCTATTTACTCTAAATGATATATGTATATGTTTGCTTATGCATGCATGTGTAGCTATTTTCTGTATGTGTATGTATGAATCTTACTGAAATGTGATGTTGGTTTAATCATCACTTTGGATTGCTAGATTACTTTCCTTCCATGTTGTGATGCATCTTTGCTTGTTTGTTCCCTTCTTAACTCCGTGCTTTCATAGGTTTCCAAGGGGTGAACTCCCGTCACCCTCCATGTGTTAGAACCGCTCATGCACCTTTCTTGACTTACTACATATGCCACACCCTTTCTACCAATAGGGACATCTTACGTGCCTCTGTGCAAAACCACGGTCAAGGCGATACCGTAAGACCCATTGCTAAGACTCAGACACCAAACGGTATGAGGTCTAGGTGGGACTTCTTACCGGGGAGATCCCCTGAAATGTTGGTGGCTCTAGCACCGTCAACACAAGTGGATTACACAAAAACACCCTTAAGCCTCAAACCTTTTACTGTCCATAATCTATCACATTCAACAATGATTTCCTGTTTCGCTCTGCAAAATTGGGCATTCTCTTGATCTCTTTCCAATTTTTGTACATTTTTCCTTTCTATTCCTAGGATATGTTTTTCTTTTAACAAAGTTTTCTTGTCTTGTTTCCTTTAACTTGTGTTTCTCTCCAACAATGCTAGAAGCATCCTCCCCACCGAGCATAACACTTATCTCTAGCTATGTTGTCACTCTAGTGGTGGTTATTCCTCCTTGAATCTTGGGGGATCATGGATCTTATAATTGTGAAAACTATCACTTTAACTTCTGCAATACCTAGGACTCCAACTGCTTAACATTTACTAGAAAGCAAAGCCACATGATTACTCCTAAATTTTGGTTTCTTTATGATTTCCAAATAAATTCAAAACTTTATTTAATTTATTTATAATAATACACAAATATTTATACTTTTCCTTCAAATATTTCTAGTTTTTTCTTGACCTCGTGACTATTGTATCTGATTCAAATACTTACAAATAAACATAAGACCATAGATTCTTGGGAGAAGTGATTGCAGTAGGGGTATCACATTTCCCCTCCCCTTAATTTAAACACCATCCTTGGTGTTTTCCTCTGCATTAATCACTTTTGGAAAAGTGAATTAAATGTTTCCCTCATCTTCTCTTCCATCTCTCAGGTGGCCTCCTCATACCTAAAGTGATTCCATGACACTTTAACTTGGACAATGGGTTGATTCTGGAGTAAAGTTTCACTTATGTCTAAACGTTTTAGAGGTTTGACCTAGAAATTTCCCCCTGATTTGACTTGCGCCACATTCCAATCAATGGTATGAGTTGGATAATCAATATATGTTCTTAGATGTGATACATGGAATATATTATGAAATTTAATGTGGGCTAGTAATGTTACTTGATAGTCCACTGGCCCTACTCTGGCTAGAATTTTAAACAACCCACGGAGCTTGGATTCCAAGTTAGCACATGTTCTTAGTCTCATTGTGCTCCTCATTCTTCTAGATTTGACATAAACATGTTCCACCGCATTATATTCCTTATGAAACATTTTCTAATAAACATAACTATTCTATCTACCTTGAGCAATTTTTAAGTTTCTCCTTACCTTTCCCACCACTCGCTCCACATAGTTTAAGATAGTAATATGCCCTCTCGTTGACTCCATCTCACTGGTGTATGACACTTTCATTCATAAAGGAATTCAAAAGGAATCATCTTAAGTGATGCTAGATAACTAATATTATATACAAATTCAATTAGTTGTAGGTAATACACTGATTTAGTGGCTCAATTCATGACATACATGTCAAGAATGTATTCGATGATCTAGTGAGTTCGTTTAGTGTGTTTACTTTAGTGATGGTAAGGAGTACTAAATTTTAACTATGTACCTAATCCTGCAAAAAATGCCTACAGAAAATTAGATTTCAATTTCACATCTGTGTTAGAACTAATTGTCTTTTGGTACCCCATGAAGAAAGAATACCTCTTTCATAAAATTTCAGCTATATGAACAAATTTAAATGTTGAATGCAATGGTATAAAGCGAGATACCTTACTCATTTTATCCACCAAAACCATGATATCATCATGTTGTCTTTTGGTTTTGGGTAACCATGTAAAGAAATCTAAAGAGATAATTTCACATTTCCAATTAGGAATAGGTAAGGGATTTAATAACCTATCAGGATGTTGGTTATCAACCTTAGCCATTTGACACTCCAAACATTTTGCTAAATATTTATCTACTTCTCCTTTCATACCTGTCCAACGGAATTCTTTTCTAAATGTTGTTATTAGTTTCTGATAATAAGGATTAGATGAGAAAGGATTCATATGATGTTCATCTAGGATTAATTGTTTAATTTTTTGAACATTTGGGATATGAATTTTATTTCCAAAAGTAAAAAACCATTATTATTCCAAGCATGATCTGATCCTTCTGTTGGACTAGTTTCATTTTACATTTTTTTGTATCTATCTATATTCTTCATATTTTAATTTTGTAGTCTGGATATGTTCATTAAGGTCATTTTTAGCTCTACTAACAAATATCTCACTAATACTACTTAAGTTTATACTCGATGCATTTACAATTTTGTTTTATTTTCTCTTAATGCATTTGATTTCAAAATCAAACTCACTTAGAAAAGCCATTCACCTTGTTTTCCTTGCATTTAGATTTGGTTCATAAAAGAAATATTTCGGGCTGATATGATTAGTAACTAACATGAATTTATTTCCCAAAATATAGTGTGGCCACATTTTTAAAGCACAAATTACTACAGTTGTCTCTAAGTCATACACAACATAATTCTTG
This sequence comes from Pinus taeda, assembly GCA_000404065.3. Classification (NCBI taxonomy): domain Eukaryota; kingdom Viridiplantae; phylum Streptophyta; class Pinopsida; order Pinales; family Pinaceae; genus Pinus; species Pinus taeda. The sequence continues at coordinate 225,780 of APFE031363754.1, forward strand.
TCATGCTCCTTTAGCTTCTTAAACTCATAGGCTATATCATGATTATCTTACATTAACACTCCACCTAATCCTCCTAGACAAGCATCTATCCACACTATATAATAATTATTGGGGTTATCAATTTTATGTATAGGAGCTACAATTAATAGATATTTGAACCAATAAAAACTTTCTTAACACTTTTGAGTCCACACAAATTTGACTCATTTTCTCTTTAAGGATGCTATAGGATAGCCTAGCTTGGACAAATATTCAATGAACCTACAGAAATATATTGTAATTCCCATGAAGTATATGATGTCAGCTACATATTTGGGAAAACGCCAAATGATAATTTCCTTTACCTTTAAAGGCTCTACCACGATTCCTTCTTTAGATATTACATGTCCCAAATACTGAATCCGATCATGAAAAAATTCACACTTACTAAACTTGGCATATAGATGGCATTTCCAGAGTGTTTGTATCACTATTCTGAAGTGTTTTCCATGTTTTTCTAGTGTCTTGGATTAAACCAAGTTGTCATCAATTAAAATTATTAGAAATTTATCTAAATACTAGTAAAAAACAATATTTATTAGACATATGAATGTGGTTGGGGCATTTGTGAGATTGAAAGTAAGAAAATGAACCTATAATGGTCAATTTTCTTCTAAAATCAATTGTATGTATATCCTCATCCTTAATTCTTATTGGATGGTAACTAGATCTGAAATCGATCTGAGAGATGATTATTTCTCCCCTTACCTGATCAAATAAATCATCAATTCTAGGTAATGGGTATTTTTTTTATTGTCAAAATTTTCAAATGTCAATAATCAATAAATAACCTAAGAGTATCATCTTTCTTCCTAAAAAATAATACCAATTCTTCCCAAGGTGAGACACTTAGTCTATTATATCCATTATCCAATAATTCTTGAAGTTACATCTTTAATTCAGTCAACTCGAGTACACTCATCCTCTAAGATTCCGTTGACACTTATGCTAACCGAGGAACCAATTTAGTGGTAAAATTGATGTCCCTCTTTGTTGGAAATCCGAGAATTTTCGTTGGGAAGACATCCTTGAATTCTCACACTACTGCAAAGTCATCCAAATTATTTTCTCTACTTTCTAGTGTTAAACCTTCCACTTGTATTGCATAGAGTTTAAATCCCTTCCTTATACATATTTTGTATTACAAGGTCAATATTGATCTAGTTGAGATGGTCTAGGAATATCTCTAATGACCTGCACTACTCCCTTGTCAATGGTACAAGTAATTATATTTTCTAGGTAAGTAATGATAACTCTATGTTTTGGTAGCCAATTTATACCCATTAACACATCATATAATCCTAAAGCTAGGATATTCAAGTTTATTTCTATTTTAAATCCATTTACATTAATAGGATAAACGTTATTGAAATTGGTAATTTTTCTTTTGTAATATTTGTTACTTATACCAACCAAGATCTTTTATGTTTTTCCACATTTAACTTGTA